>QEQW01000286.1:0-32494 GCA_004016085.1 Claviceps quebecensis
TGGTTACTCCGTAGGTTGCATGAGCATGCATCAAAGCCGAAAATGAGATAAACCGAGGTACATCTGTTTTGGTGTGGAAATGGCGGGGCAGCTATGTACCTTTTTATTTTGCAAATCAAAAGGCATTTTGCTGATCATTAACCCCCCCTACCTGTAAGGTAGGGGGGGATGAAATTGAATCGCCCACCAGTATACATACTAGATGCTATGTACTCCGTATCTATGTACTTACATAATGATAGGCCTCTCTTCCTGAGTTCGCCCCCTCTCCCCCCCAAGAAAACAAAATGAAATAAAACAGGATGAAAATGAAGATGGAAAAGAAAACCCCTGTACATACTTGACGCTATCCTTTTAGACTGCGCTGCAAACCGCTCTCTAGACTGCCCTCTAGCCGTCCTCTAAAAGGCCTCGAGCTGCTTGGATGCAGAGCCCAACCAGCAGCAACACCGCGGGAGATGAGGTCCTGTATCCTCTCCATCTCGCCAGGTTCCCGCGAGATTGACTGCATTTCTCAATTTCATGCCCTGGGGCCTGGAGCCATAGCGGGCAATTTCATGGCAACCCCGCCAGAGCGGAAAGCACCCAGCGCGGAGATGCCAGGGTCGTTACGTACCTACTCCATGTACGCCGTACGGAGTACATACATACAACTTACAAGCAATCTACAGAGTACAGTGCCGCCGAAATCACGATTTGTGAACACTGGAAATGGGCAAAAGGCCGTTTCTCCTCCCCGCTTTTCTCCCTTGTTCCGTGTCCCAGACTCCCAGGGACCCAGCTCGTGCCGGCTTGGAAAAGCTTGGCTGCTCAGTGCTGAAGCTTGAAGCTTTGCTTCCCCCGTCTGTTCCCCGCGTCAGACATTTGCCATCTGGTCTTGTCGGACGTTTTTTCTTGGCGGAGCTTGAAGACATGCAGACCGCAGGTGCGTACCACGGGAGCGGGACATGGAGATATGTACCTAATGTACCTACATATGGAGTAGGTATGGAGTGCGTACAACGGGGCAAAACGTACGTAAATGAACTGAGCATCGACCGGTACCTAATAATGTATGTATGTACATATATGTGTGTACAGAGCATAGCAGACTCACGACGTCTTGAGCCCTTGACTCTTTCGGCCCCCAAATCAAATGAGCACCACTGCATGAGCTTCCTCCGCGCACGGCGAAACAAAACGCCCCTACTGCCCACCAATCAGAGGCGCATTCCTGGACTGGCTAGAGCCGGGCTCCTCACGTAGTATGTACCTATGTACATACATACCTTAGGTATGTACTCCGTCCATAAAATCTTCAACGCAAGACCGCCAGATCTACGCCATCGGATCTGATCTTGGCGTTTTTGCGATATGTGTGCACACTGCAAACAGATAAGGGCCCAAACATTGTGGCGTCGTGGATAGATACCTATATATACATAATACCTATATACATACCTAGGTACTCCGTATGTACCTGCTGAGCCAACCAACCAGGCGTACACTTATTCGATATGGAGCTTGGAAGACTACGATTGCTTTGGGACAAGTGGTTTGGGGGTACATGCGCTGCAAGCCGAGCCGAGGCCTATTTATTGACGTGTGGCTTGCCACTTGGGAAATGGCTAGTCGCTTCTCCCGAGGTGGCTTTGATATCTTAGACAGGTAGGTAGGTAGTGCTCGCCATCACTCGGGGCAGGCCGCCGACGAGGCTCGGGGCCGATTGAGTCTTTGGGTCTAGGTATTACTGTACCTACCTAATAATGCACTTGCGATAGCTTCTAAGTATTAGCAATTCTCTGTTGAGGCAAGTTTTTTTTGCTTTCCCCAGGAATTTTGTGATCGATTTGTGATTGTATATGGAGGTAGATCCAAACTTCGCCAAGGTTGGTCCGGAGGGCTCACCTGAGGTCACGGTCCTACGGACGACAGGGTACAGGCAATCGCGTCGCATCTTGATGAGGAATACTGTATGTACAATGTACAATGTATATGTACATACCTGTAACCTAGGTACTAGCTGCATACTCCAGCAAATGCCTGAGTGACAGAGAGCTGTAGACTGTAGTAGCAACTCTTTGGATGCTTTGGCGGCGGGGGTCCCAGACTCCCAGTGGCTTACACTGATGAGTCGGTCGTAAAGCCAAATGCGAAGAACATGGCGACACGCGTTATTGTGAGAGTGTCAGTGATGTAGTTTTGACTCTGTTTACTTTTCATGGTCACTTGTAACGAGTTGTAAAAGTCGGGCCTTTGGACCGCCCAAAGGAATTAGATGTGTACTATCTAGTATCATGTGGGTAGGTACCTCCTATCTATCTACATATCTACATACATATCTACGGAGTCCGAGTAGGATACCTTAGGTACCTAATGTACCTAGGTTGGAGGTACCTAGACTGACACCATCTTCCCCGCCATGCAGGTTTGTAGGAGCCTAGGTAGGAGGTACTCCGTCAGGCTTCAGGCAAGGCAACGATCAGCACAGCAACCGTGTAACTGGCGCCCGCAGGATAAGAAGACACGAGAGTAACCAGTTTGGGGGATTCGACTGCACGGACGTTGTGCTTTTTGATGCTTGCATGCGTGTGTCTACCTCTATCTATGTATATACGGAGTACATATATATACGTAGGTACGTGCACGTGTGTGCACCGTGGTCTGTCAGACGTTCATCTGATATGTACCTAATCGGTGACGATCAATCGGATCAAAAATGACCAAGGCATTGCGAAACCCATACATACATAGCTGCAGTGACGTCAGCTCCCAACAATGCCATTTCCACCGTTGTTTCAAGTTCAAGTTGAGGAGAATTCAACCGTCGTAGATTGTAGTGTAGCCTGCAGGTATTTACCCGACTTCGATGTGCGACGGACCACGGCCCACGGGCCACGGGACTCGAGCAAGGTTCTTGCCCTGCCGAAACGGGCCGTCGATTGCTGAGCTTTGCTCGACGTGGCCATGTCCGAGATATGTACAGCACACATGTAGCATACTCTTTTCTTTCATTGGTACGAATTTCGAAAGAACATAGATTAGTGAGCTTGGAGAAGAAACTACATAGAAGAATAAACCCCGTCAATAGCAGACGGCACGTCCATACAAAAGAAGCATGTCTACATACCTAGGTATACCGTATACCTAAAAGACGGCATATCCACATCATCTCATCTAACACCCTACCCGACGATGCTCTCCCTTCCCCCCCTCGGCATACAAGGTTTCCCCGCCCTCACATCTCGATTCCCAACATCATCATTGCTCGGCAACATTCTCAAAGAAAAATGTCGGCGCCCCCGGAACAGCGTTCTCCGCCAAAGGCATCGTAATCTCCACTGCCGTCCCGTCCACAAGGTTGACGCCCTTCTTGCCGCCCTCCTCCACTAGCAAGACCTCACAGTCGACCAGCCCAGCCGTCTTCTTCAGGCCCGGCACCATCTGCACCAGCGTCTCCTTCTCGTCAAATGCGAGCTTCTGGTTCAATACCACCCCCGCTGGCTCCCCAGCCTGGAGACGCTTCTTGAGGGCCTGCGCAAACGGCATCGCCTTCTTCATCTCGCCCATCTTGGCGATCCGGCCATTGAGGTCCTTGTCGTTGACGGAATTGGCGGACGGATCCCACATCTCCTTGAGCAGGTCAATGTACTTGGCTTGCCAGGCTGGGAACTTGTCCGTCATGTAGATTGTCAGCTTCTTGGGCTGCTTGGGATCGAACGAAACTTCCTTGCCCTTGGCCTTCTTCTTGAGCTGGAGGCCCTCGGCCGAGTTGACGTTGGAGGCCGTGCTGCGGACGTAGTCGCGCTTGGCTGATAGGCCGGCATCCACGGCTGAGACCTGCGGGAAGGTGGCATTTTGGATGGTGGAGTCCTTCTTGAGAACCTCGAGCCAGATGTGTTCGGCCCAGTGGGGAGCGATGACGGCCATGAGGAGGGCCTGCATCTCCATGTAGCGGAATACCAACTGCTTGTGCATCTTGATACCCGCAGCGGCGCAGGCCTCGCGGTAGAAGTCGCGTGCGCCCGTGAGCTCGTAGAGAGCTGCTTTCAGCGCCAGCTTGTAGTTTGTCTGCGTGTATTGCTCAATAGCCTCGTGGGCGGCGCTGTTCATCTCGTTGTCGAAGAGGGCGTCCTGGAACGAGTTGGTCTCGCCAGTGCGCAGCTCGTTCTGCTCGCGGACCTGTTCCTCGCACCACTCGCGCAGGTTGAACAAACGCAGAATGTTGTTGTCGGCCACGTCCTCCTCAAAGTTGGCATCGCTGACGCCGTCGCCCGCATCGGCAATTGCGATTCGTGCCGCATCCGCACCGTACTTGTCCACCAGCTCACGCAACGTCATGAAGTTGCCCGTGCTCTTGGCCATCTTTTCTCCGTTCAGCATCAAGTGCCCGTTGGCACGGATGCCCCGTGGCCAGTACTCGGGCGTGAAGATGGCCAGATGAATGTACAGGAAAAAGGTCAAGTGGTTGGGGATCAAGTCCTTGCCGGAGCTTCGCAGGTCGAGCGGGTAAAAGTACTCAAACTCGCGGCGCATGCTTTCCAACGTCGCCTTGGGGATCTTGGAGCTGTTCAGCACGTCGTCGCCCAGGTCACGGCGGCAAAATACGTAGTCCCAGACTTCGTCCGTCATCTGCTCGGCACCAATGTCTCCGAGGCCCTTTTCATTTCCGTACAGATCCTTGTGCAGCCAGTGGCAGACGGTGTAGTAGGCCATGTAGACGGTCGAATCGCTCAGACTCTCGACCAGAAACTGCGGATCCCAGGGCAGCTTGGAGCCCAGGCCGTAGGTACGCGCGCAAGCCCACTGGTTCAGCCAGTTCAGCACCCCCTCAAAGCTGTTCTTGGTCTCCTGAGTCCAGGTGTTGAGGCCCTGGCCGTCGACGTTGTCGAGCCACTGCAAGGCAGTCTTCTTCCACGACTCCTCACCATAGTCCAAGTACCACTGGTCCATCAGGGAGACAATACAGTCGTCGCCCGATCGACTCACAACCTTTCGCTCAGGCTCAGAGTAGGCAAAGGCCTCGCCGGCATCAATCAACTGACTCCGGACCTTTGGCTTGGCGGACTCGACCTTTTCGCCCTTGAAATCGCCCACCTTGAGAATACCCTGGTAGAATCCCTCTTTGTAAGCCAGCTCCTTGGCTTCCTCCAGCGGCTTGGTGTCCTTGGGAGAAGCAATCTTGAGTTTCTTGACCAAGAACGGAGCACACAAGTCGCCGTACGAGGGGGTTTCGATGACGGGGAAAATCTCCAGCTCTGCCCACTCCTTCTTGATGCCGTAGTAGTCGGCTTTTTTGGCCAGATCGGTCACCGTGGCGAAATCGTCGGGACTGTCAGACGGGACAGAGGTGACGACTCCGGTGCCCTTGGTCGGCAACACAGTCTCCATGGGCAGGACGCGCACTCCCTCCTTGTGCAGCGACAGTGGCGCATTCACCAAAGTCCCGACCATGTCAGAGCCCTGAATTTCGGCAGCCTTTTCAACCACACCCTCCTTGGCCAAGATGCCCTGGTACGCCATGTTGCGCGCGGCCCGGTCTGTGACGACATAGTATGAATTTTCACCAGCCTTGAACAGACCATAGGTAATCTTGGGCCCAACAAAGCAGCAAGTTTGGCCGTACATGGTTTCGGGTCGAAGAGTGGCAGGGACCAGGAAAATGTTGGCATCGTCGGGAATCTTGCCCTTGAGGGCCTCGGCAGCCTTGGGGGCCCATTCCAACACCTTGAGCTTCAAAGCAGTGTATTCTTGAGGGTTGACGGCCTCGCCTTCTGAGCGATCGTGGTCCATACAGGGCTGTCCGTCCTTGATCGAGTAGATGGTATATCGCTTGCCAAACTTGATCTTGTTCAACTCCTTCAAGCGGTTCATTTGCCATCTCACAAAGGCATCGTAGTAAGGGTTGGCATCGGTCGTGACGAAGGATCTGCGCCAGTCAATTCTGCAACCAAGACTGGTCAAGTCTCGCTTCGTCAGAGGGGGGAAGAACTTCAGCCAGTGCTGGGGGTCGGCAAACTGGTGGATTTCTTCCTGCGGTATGCCAATGGCCTTCATGATTTGGAATTGGTACTTCATCTTGACTGTCTTGGCGTTGGCTTTGCTCTTGTTGGTAGTGAACTTGGTCACATCTTCCTTCTGTTTCGAGGCCGGCGCAGCGGCAGCAGGGGCGGCAGCGGCAGCGATAGCCTCCTCCTCCTCATTATATCCCGAGAAGTCCTCGCCAAACTTGGCAATCTCATTGATGAGCTTATCGGCGCATGCCTTGATGGGCATTCCCGTGCAGTGGAAACCCATAGGAAACAAGGCCCGCTTGCCCTGCATCCTGGCCACACCCACAGCAAACTCAACCTTGCTTGCGGAAAAGGTGTGCCCAGCGTGCAGCGTGCCGTTCATGTACGGATACGCCATGGTTCCGAAGAACTTGGGGACCTTTTCTCGCAGCTCAGCCGGCGAGATTGAGTGGAAGGGGACTTCGGCCGTGGTGGGGGCGTTGGTCTCGAACACGCGATCGTCTTGCCATTTCTGCTGGTACTTTTTCTCAATGGCGATCAGGGAGTCTCGTTTCTCGGTCTGCGTGCAGTGTCAATATTTTTTTCAAGTAGGTCTCTTCCTTGAAATTCAAATTCGCGTACCCCTTTCAGCTCCTTGGTCTTGGAGATAGTCAAAGCCTCCATGGACTTGGGGTCCACCGTGGGAGCCATGCCTGCGGGGTCAGCATGTTAGCATCGAGGCGTCTCGCCAGGTAGAACAGGTTCTAGAAAAACGAAAAGACCCAATTTCTGGACTCACCTTGCGGATTTTGTGGCTTTGCCGTGCTTATGCCAGGTCAGGCTCTGCGCGGGCAATCGTATGGAGTCGCAAAGCAGTGTTGTTGGAGGTTTTTTTTTTTGGGTTTTTTGGGAGTCATCCATCCATGAAGGGAGATCCTCTTGTTAGACCAGGGGTGAAAACCGCGGGGCAGGCCTGTGGCGGTGCGCCCAGCCACCGCCGATTATTATTATGTAGGTACCTAATGTATTCACTGTTCCAGTGTTCAGGCAGTTGCCCAGCAGTGCCAGCACCGAGTCACAGAAGATCACAAAATTAAAATTTAATGTTGTCAAACGTACTCCAAAGTCGAAACCAATTCGAGCATTACTGCCGTGAAATGTCTCGACATGCATTTAGATGGTACCTGTCCATTTCCACTTCGCTCGGGCTGCTGGGCTTCTGAGTTTCGATTGCAATCTGAGGCGATCAACCAAGAGCGATTGCTCGGACCGTACGCATCACAACGCCGAATGAGGCATCAGGACGGAGAGTCATCCCTCTGTAGGTCTATTGGGAGATGATCTGATAAATTAATGCGACTCATCAGTTCATAAAAATTTCCACATCGAAATTGAAGTTCTGCGTTATCGCTACATAATAAGTCCGGACTGCCGGTCAATTTGTGCACGTGAGTGGAGAACCAGTTTCGGCGCGGATTCATCAGCGACGACGACACCAACATTTGACGCAACACCCGACAACTCAACGCCTTCAATTATCAATACAGTTCACGCCTCTCGAATACACGCCACCATGTTCTGCGTGTCGGCGCGACGCCTCGCGCAAGCCGGCAAGGACTCCATTGTTGCCTCCGTCGCCTCGAAACCCGCCCTCACCGTCTTCGACAACCCATACACCGCGCGCAAAGCGTGGCCCCCGGCCGTCGACCACCTCAACCCTGCGCAGCAGCTGCGCTTCGAAAAGAAATACAAGCGTAGAGTCTACTTAGCTTGCCACTCACCAAAGTGGCAAAAGGCGACCAAAATTGGGCAGCTCGTCTCCATCACAGGTTCGTCGCCCGCAAAACGGTTACAGTCCTAGGTCCTCCTTGTCCGAAAGCAACATGTAGCAGGTTTATGCTGACTACGAGAAATCTTCTGTAGGTGTGCTGGTCTACGCCCTTTTCTTTTCCGGCGAGATCCCGTGGTGGGGTCAGATGGGCACACGGCCCGAAGATGTTCGTTCCCCTTTTCCTTTGCCGTCTCTGTGTGCTCTTTTGTGTCCTGCCGTGTCCTTTTTTAGTTCGTTTCTGCCCAGCCCAGCATTGAGCGCCTAGCTGATACGGAAATGTGATGCGCCTGTAGCCGCGTCAGAAACCAAGGACCATGTATGGAATTCTCGAGAATGGAGAGCCACAGGATGTACCAGATTTCCTCAAAGCCGAAGCCGACCTCGACATCAAGACGAATTAACACTAATGCGATGCCAACATTGTAAAACCAAATCCATCATCTTTTCTCCTTCTTCCGTGTTCAGAGTGTATCATCATTATCATTAGGGTACCCTTCAGATTTCTGTGGCCAGAGCGGACATGAGGGGGTGGGGGGGTGACGACGTGTCAAAAAGCAGAGCGTATATACACGCCAAAAGAAGGAAAAGAAGAGGCAAGAAACGCAAAGAAGGCTCCCCTCACGGTACATCCTCCCCCAGGGAAGTTCATCGACCAGGCCAGGCAAAATTAGCGCCCATGCCCAACCCAGATCCAATTCCCGTCGTCCGCCCTTCATTCACCGGCCTCTTGGCTACCGTGCCCTGCGCCCTCACACCCGACACGATCCTATCTAGATTCGTCTCAACCACGACCCCGCCAATCACCATCTCCGACAGCGTCGCATGCAGCGTCTCAAAATTGAAGATGAGGTCCAGCTCGCAAACGTTCTCGAACAGCTTGTCCAGCGCCTCCACATAGACCTGGATCAGGTCGATGAGCGCGAGCGGCGATTCGGTCGACGTAGAAATCACGATGAAGTAGAGCGTCGCGTAGTTGCGGTACGTGACCAGCGAGGGCTCGTCATTCTGTTCTTGGGACGACGGCGGCGATGAGGAGTGCGATGTGCCCGACTCGGCGAGCAGAGACGGTAGCGGAAGGAAGTTGCAGGATCCGGCTGGGCGGTTGGATACGAGGGTGAAGATTTCGGATATGAGGAGCTGCTGGATGCTTGTTTCCTGTACGTTCATTGAGTTGGAGGTGTTCTGTTTAGGGAGAAAGGTCACATGGTATGCCATGTGTATGCAGACGAACCAGCTGTGTGTAGAATTTGGTGAGACGAGGCTGGCCTTGGCCGTTGAAGACCAGAAAGGCATTGATCATGATTTCGGCCGTTGCGGGCTTGTCACTTGTCTTTTGGCGGATTGATGATGGCGGACATGCAATGCAAGTTGCGCCGGGCGCTGGAACGGGGACGCGGATGACTAATAAGGATTTCCGCCGCGGGGACCAACCAGCGCTCTGAGTCTGAGACGTTGTGTGCCTGTTGCATGTCACCTTGGATGCGACGCTTGCACGAGATGCGCAAGCCACAGACAAGCTTCCTCACAACTCCATCCAAAGTCTCCAAACCTCACTCGCGATTTCGTCCTAAAACATAGAATCACAACGTAAACCGCAGCGTAAACAACTCATCGCAGCACTCGATCTCACAGTCACCCCAACACAGCCCTCAATGTCCCGTCATAGCATTTCGCGGCTCTCGCGACTCCTCGCCCAACCACCATGTCGTCGCGCGCCCGTCACCACCACCATGACCTCTCTCCTCGCCCGCGCCTCGCCCCTATGTCGCCGCCGCACTTTCTGTCTCTCCGCCCGACAAGCCAAGGGTATCATGCCCGAGACCGAAAACCCCTCCAAGCAGGACGTCGCACCCGCAGCACCCAGCATGGGCGTGGCGCCGCTGTCCGAGCGCGCATACCACGAGTTGGCCGATTTATATCTCGAGAGCTTGCTGTCAGAGTTTGAGCAGCAGCAGGACTCGAGGGAGGATGTTGATGTGGAGTACTCGGTATGTTGTCTTTTAAGTCTTCTTTCTACTTCTCTGGATCCCGAGAAAGAGAGCTTTACACACACACATATATATATATATATATTATATGCGCGCGCATGCAAAGATATATACCTACATGCCCTTGTTCGACTCAACGTATACTGACTCCATATCTTTTTTCCTTTCCAAAGGCCGGCGTCATGACCATCACCGTCGCCAACAAGGGCACCTACGTCATCAATAAGCAGCCCCCAAACAAGCAGATCTGGCTCTCGAGTCCTATTTCCGGTCCGAAACGGTATGACTGGTGTGTTATTGGAGAGGGGCAGACTGAGAAGGAGGGAACGGGGAAGGGTACGTGGGTGTATGCGCGGGATGGGGTCAGTTTGAGTGAGTTGATCTTTCAGGAGCTGGGTGTGGTGATTGAGGAGGCGGCGTAAGTGAGATGTCTTTTGGTTCTTGGCTCTAGGGTCTCCTGAAAGGGGGAGGGGGGCTTTTTAATCATGAATATTTGTTGCGCCTGTGATTTCTCGGGAGGTTTGGCGCTTTGTATACGTATGTACTCATAGCCTTTTGTTCTGTATGTTATGAATTCTTTGGGGGGGAAGGGGGAGTTTGGCTCATGCATATGTTTGCGGCAAGTAACAAGCAATGAGTCTATGAATAACGCCTATGTAAGGTGCTGCACCACGACCGAGTCTGTATTTCAAGCGCTATATACAATTTAGCATCGCAAGCAGCATTTTGTTATAGGGGGCATCATCCCGAGTTGGAGTATTCAATTTCACATGCACCCGTTACATACAACAGTTCCAGGACTTTTACACTGCCCAGTGCGTATCCAGGCCCATATCCATCTCTAACGTTACAAACCTCCAGTCTCAAACCCAGTCCATCCAGTCTACGATTCCGCAACAACAAGGGTATTATTTCTTCTCCCAGCCATTGTCGAAAACCAATCCAGCCCTATTATACACGCATCCCCATCGCCAGAATAGGTTACCCCCCGTAAAGCAACAAGTCATAACCAAAACTCCTATCCATCAAATAAACCAACATCTTCACCCCCCTCGCGCAGAGATCAAGCAGATAATCTACCGCAAACACAGCCCCATACTCTCATTCAACATCCTCACCGTCCTCTCATAGTGCTCATACGCCATCGCCGACTTCCGCGGACCTTTACTCCCGCTACAACACACAAGCCCCAGATAAAGTCAACATATACTCTCCAGATTCATGATCCCAAATGTCGCATTCCGCATTCATACAAACAAACAAACAAACACACAAACACACACACACACACACACCCCTACACAGTGACACAGAAAAGTCGTCACAAAGCCCCTCCCCCCCACCAAGAAAAAAACAAATACAAGACAGACACAGTCATAAAACTTGAAAAAAAGTATAAACTCACTACTTCGCATTCATCACCAAAACTTTCTTCCACCTCCCCCCCTCAGTCTGAGCCCTCTCACTCTGCACCCTCAGCAAATTCTTCAAAACCTTGTGCTCGAGGCCCTTTTCTCGCGCTGCGGCCTTGAGGAACCATATCGTGCGCTTGATGCCCTCGTGGTTGAATGGTGCGGCGGGTGACGCGCGGAACGCTTTGCGGAGTTGGTCGCGGGCGACGTAGCGGGCTGGGGAGGAGTATTGGACGGCTTGGAGGAGGGTCCGGTAGAGGGTTCGGTAGGCGTGGATGATGTCTGTGGTGGACATTGTGAAGGGGGGTTGAGAGTGTTAGGCCCTAGATAGATAGAGGTTGAAGGAGGTTGTCGACTTGCACTTGAGGTGAGTGAGAGAGAGAGAGGCCGAGCTGGGATGAGGTTGGAGGTTGGAGCACAGTGTCAGAAATTGCTAAAGTGGGCAGACGGGGCGGTGCTCTGGCGTGGAGTGGACTGTGCGCGCACAGTGTCTAAATGAACGATCGTACAAATGCTTCAGTTAGGTAGTTGTCGCATCATCGTGGCATTTTGCCATGCTCATACTTTCATCTCGCAAGTGTTAGTCGAAAAAAATGTATTGTCGCTTACGCTTCTATTCTACTATCAAAGTCTGTGCGTCCATAACGTCGCTTTCAATCGATCCCAGGCACCTATGTGAATACAGACATTGCAGAGTTCAACCAATGCTTACGATGATCGGCAACGCTTGCCCTTGGTTGGCCGTCTATCGGTACCTCGTATACCCTAGTGAATGAGGATGAGACTCGTGTGTATGTATACGCCAGGTAGAGGTTCCTCCTTGCTCGTTCCTGCTCTTCCCGGGTAAGCTCTCGGTGTGTCGTCCCAATCAAACCCCTTCTATGCGATACCCAAAAACACCTAATTGCGCCGTAATAATATCCAACTCGCTTGCTCAATTGTTGCGACCTCCATCATCTTGTTGGCCCAGGGGAACATATCGACCCTGCCGACCACTGCTGATAGATGGCGATCGGCCTCGTGTGACAACTCGTGATAACCACCCGCCAACGCTTCGATCCTCACCACCGCTGGTCTGGATCTGCGATTTCGGATCGTCGTCCATGTCACCAGTATCCAGGTTCAATGGAGGTAAATCTCGTGAAGGTCCCGGAGAGCCAGTACGCATGAGCGATTCGTTGTCGGCCTGGATAGACGGCGTGCCCATGACGGTGCTAGCATCACCAAAGAGCGAATTCATATCCTCCAGACGCACACCACATGTTTCGGGATAGGTAAAGTAGACTGGAAGACGCCGCGGTTAGTCATGTCACATGTGCCATATTTGTATGTGGGCGACAGCGAAAGCAAAGTTCTTGACTCACCGATTACGAAAGATACCACGCAGAAGAAGGCATGTACGAGATAGAGTCGCCACTGGATCCTCTCCTGCAAAATGGGCGTCAACTCTCCCACCAACCAGTTAAAGGCCCAGTTGGTCGCCGTGGAGAGACTGGCACCCTTGGATCGAACGCTGAGGGGGAGAATCTCGGGAGGGTAAAGCCAAGGAATGGGTCCCCATGAGTATCCAAATGCTGCATTGTATATCATGACAAACAAGACCACCATCCTCGGCGTCCACCGGATGTCGAGGTAGATGAAGTAAGAAATGAGCGACAGAGAAATCGTCATGGCGATGGCACCAGACAGGAGGATGGGTCGTCTTCCCCATCGATCGACCAAGTACCAAGGCGGTATCGTCGACAAGAAGTATGTGATTCCGTTGAAACCCGTCATGAGGACGGCATCGTGGCCAACCCAGCCTGCAGATTCAAACACGTACGGCGCGTAATAGGAAATCACATTGATGCCGTTAAGCTGCGCCAGCGCTTGGGCAGACATGGCGATGAAGACGCGCGTTCGGTATTTGCGGAACATTTCCGCATAGGTTCGCTCGCCCTCTTGTCGCTGTAGAAGAACATTCATCTTGATTTCGCGGTACTCGTCTCGGGCTTTGGTGTCGTGGATGTCACCACCGCCGTAAAGGTTGGCAATCACAACCATGCCTTCCTCGTCGTGGTCGTTATCAAGAAGCCATCTAAAAGAAGTCAGCCTCGCCTTGATTGCCAACAGAAGGAATGAAAGAAGACTGACCTCGGTGATTCTACAATGACCAGACTGCCGATACCCAGTAGAGCACCCATGACGCATTGCATGAGGAGTGGAATACGCCATGACGAATTACTTTCGATAAAGCCACAGCCATAGTCTACCCAAACAGAAGTAGTGTAGCCGATAATGTTGCCGGAGAACTCGATGCACGCCAGCTTTCCGCGGTTGTGCGGGGGCGATATTTCGGACTGGTACACGGGCACAATGGTCGATAGCATGCCCACGCCGAGACCAGCGATAATACGCCCAACCATCATCATGGCCATGGATGTGGCCGCTGTTTGCAGAGCGCCACCCACGAAAAATATACACGATCCGTACAGAATGGTTCGTCGTCGACCGATGATGTCTCCAACTCGACCAACGACGAGCGAGGCAATGAAAGCGCCAATTTCCAGGATGGCAACCATAGTACCAACCTGAGCCTTGGACGGATGATTAAAATAATCAATGAAATATGGGCCACTGTGTAAAGCATCTTGATTGTTAGTTGACGAACCTCGAAAAAAAAAAACAACAGTACATTACTTGTGCGCGCGCACACGCACACATGCGTACACAAAAACGCATCAGCACCAGACCGCAGGCGAAGGGATACGTACGTGATAATGCCCGACATAACGCCTTGATCATAACCAAACAAAAACACGCCGAGAGAAACAAATATACTCGTGAAATAACTACGTTGAGTTAGTACATGTATCGGCGCATGCACACAAGCAGCCAATGTTTTGGGAGGATAGCGCATACATCAGGGCCTTGCCTGTGAGGCCATGAATGGAGCCCGACTGCCCCGACATGACGGCTCCAATGCAGCGTTCTGCGCGTGAGGGTCGCCGTGGTTTAATTCGAGGAATCTCGATGGCCTCTTTGTCGATGAGTACGGGCGGTATTGACTGAGAGTGATAATGCGGTAAATCGTCGTCAATGCGGACCTTTTTTTGGTGCTTGGACGAGCGCTTCTGCACACCTGGAAGGAGCTCCTTCTCCAGCTCGTCGGGAAGCTGGAGACGTACGGGATCGTTGTCGTCGGCGGCGGGCTGGTCTCCTATATCGCCGGTGTCGGTCCAAGAGGACTCGGAGCCTGATGAGAGCCTCGTCTGAGAGGGGAGAGCGGGATTGGAGACGCCAAGCAAAGAGGCAGATTGGGATTCCTGGTCGATATGTGGGCGGGTATGGAGGGCTCGCAAAGGAATGTTGGAAGGGAGACGGGACGAGTTTGTCGGAGGAATCTTGGGCGGTTTCGGGGCTGTCAAGCAGCAGCGCCCGTCTGCGTTGAATGGGAGAGCAAGTGTGGTAAGCTAAGTGGAGGTGGAGATGCGAGGTGACGGTATCTGGCCCAGTCAAGTCAAACAATGCTCGGGGTCCGGTGACGAAAGACAAGACAAGGTTTCCAACCATGGACCTCGGAACATCAGCTAAACTGCAGGCTGCAGCGGTCGAGTGGTTCCTCTCAGTGTCAGAAGTATATAAGTACTGAGGCATGTAACGAATGCACTTGAAGATGTTGAGTTGAGTCGAGTTAGCACAGCCAAGCCAATGTCGAGCAATGACACTCTGCCACAACAGCTCAGGACAAAGACTCGCTCGCTCGATGAGACAGATATTCTGTTGCGTAATAGAACAATGCCAGTGAGTCGGGCATGTAGCCGGGAAGACGGAGCTGAGACGGACGGCGCCAAAGCGTGCCAATGCGGGTGTTGCAGTGCGGATCACTCTCGCATCGATCTACGGTCGTCGGCCACCACTGACCAGCAACTTGGCGAGGCAGAGCTAGGATGCAACGACGAGGATGCGTGAAGTTGAAGCGGAGGGCGAGGCTGCAATGACGTCGTCACGAGATGCCGTGTGGATCAGCGCTGCTTGGCGTTCTGTTATAACTTGTCTGTCCTTGGTGGCGAATCGTCCACGTTGACCGAGATGCGAGAAGCTGTTGTCAGAGGCAAACTGCGAGAGACAGGCAAGATGAGACGAGGCAGAAGGAAATTAGAATGCTCAGTTGACGGTATGTATGTACCCACGGAGTACTTGCGTCTCGATTGGTGCACACCAGCAAAGGAAAGAAGGGGGCCAAGTTCCCAACTGGCAACGAGTACGAAAGCGGAACACACACAGCCTACGGAGTACATACAGCTCTGGCAAGCGCAGCCTTGTTCAGCTCGCTCCTTTTCTCATGCCAGCCGGGGCAAACCGTAGATCAAAGGAACCACAAGGGACTTGATGAAGGGAGCTTTCCCCCAGCTTTTCCCCATCCAGGATTTCAGGGGCATTGTGTACACATACGAATCACGAGTGAGGTGCAAAATCCAGGGGCTGATTATTACCCTCTTAACGCGCCGCGGCCCGTCATCTGTTGCTCCCAATTTAGCCGATGACAGATACCCTTGCAGTACGGAGTAGGTATGTACATATGTACATACATACATTCGACTGCTTCCATCTGAAGTTTTGAACCGAGGCAACGGTTGATCGGCGACACATGTATGTATGTACCGCAGTTATTATGAACGTATGATTCAGTTTTCAAGCACCGCGTGCTCATCGAGACTAAAAGAGTCGGAGGGGTCCAACGAGTTTCGTACTACCTAACCTACCTAGTCAAGACTCAACCCTCATGTTCGGGCCAGAGACCGTTGAGACCGAGGGCCTCACGTTTGACAACTGGCTCCATTTCCACGCGTGGAGCAGGAGCAGGACCGCAAACTGCGGGGACAGCGACGTCAGAGTCCAGACTGGGCACATTCAGAACAGACCCACACCACCATCTCAGATCCTCAAAACCTGCGCAACCTCCAAATTCTTTTCTTCCCTTTTTTTCCCTTTTGTAAACATAGCTTTCAGCAATGGCGACTTCTTCATCCAGCCTCGCAACACCACAACATCAAAGGCCCGACCCAAACATCACCCTCTTGGCCAATCGCGGATTCGTCCTCCCTGGTCCTGTTGCAAGCGTCAGACGAAGGTATTCAAGACGCCGAAAGATTGAGGTGTTGGTATTCTTACTACACCATCAAATTTATGACGAAGAGGCACGCGAAAGCGAACACTGTGTAGAGGATGGCTTGCGAAGGCCCTATATCATGAGAGGGCCGCTTGGTTCAAGATAAAATCGACGCACTATCAATAATTCGTGGAACACACGCTCTTGAACCAAGCGGCCGCCTCACGAAAATACGGTCTTCGCAAGTCTTCCTTACATAGTGTTCGCTTTCGCTTGCCTCTTTGTCATAAACTTGATGATGTAGTAAGAATAAAAACAACGTCGCTTCACGATGAGGGCAATGTGCATCATGCGCCGTTGACATGATCCACGATATTGAAATATACGGAGTAAACAATGATAAGAGTGATCTTGAGGTATGGAACTGGACATTGCAACTGAGAAAATGGTATGCGAACCTTTTTTTTCGGGTGTAGCCTTGTAGGCCCTCTGAATCTTGATTAAGGCGAATCATGCGATTTGGGCGATCTCGGACGATTTCCATGCCCAGGTCACGGTAAAAGTAATATGTAATCACATTCGCCCAGGTCCTCCATTTCGAAGCGTTTGGAGAGAGCGGCTTTGAGTACCGCAATGTCATCCAACTTCGGGCCAGCAAGAAGGAGGTCATTGACATATATATACATAATATAGCAACGTACAGATTTCCTTTCACGAATACGCCAAGGACCGATGTGAGCGGTTTAAAGCCCAGTATACATACTCAAAAAGCCAGCCAGGGTGTTGTACCAGATGCGAGGCGATTGCTCGAGGCCACATAGACTATAGTGCCCTGTTGAGTAAGATGGTACTGGCCGCGTTTGCTTACTCAGGGCAGTATACGGCCTCAAGCAATCCCCTCGGATGGTACAGCACCCTGGCTGGCTTTACTGAGTACATTGGGCTTTAAAGTACCAAGTACCACTTCACTAAGTACCACTCAATTTGGACCTCGGCGTATTCGTCAAAGGAAATCTGTACGTTGCTACATATGTCGATGACCTCCTCCTCGCTAGCCCCAAGTTGGATTCAGACAATAGGAGGAGGATGGGTGCCGCCGAGGTTGGGGTCAAAGTGCCCAGTAATTGCTACTTTGACTATCCGTGCGATTTCCTGGCCTTTCAGATGCATTGTTGGAATTTCTTCATGAAGTTGCCCCTCTTCAAGGGTCGAAAAAACTTTGGTCAAATTGGAGGTTTGTGCCGATACCTCGTGCAGTGGACAGTTGCGCATTTTTGGTGTGTGTGAGATGAATGGAACTTATCTGGTACCGCTCCAATGCGTCCGGGCTCATAACCTGTCTCAATGTGAGGATGACGGGCAAAGAAATTGATTGAAGGAACAACTGCAGAACTGGAGAGATCTGGTAGTCATTCACTCAGGAGGCCAGAGACCACTTGACTCGGTCTCTGGGGCCTATTGCCGGATTCAAACAGTACTAGGTAGGTCTCAGAGCCCTTTCAGGCATTTTCATCACGGACCGATTCCGCCCACTGTGAACAACTTAGAAAAGAGGTGAGGTACCCCGATGATGAACATCGTGTTTCTCTCACTCGCTTCAAAGAGTTTCTTAGTCGGCGGTCTGAAGTTACAACCACACGATAATCCGTTGTTTCAATGATGCCATCCCAAAATCGAGGTGTAAAATATGGAAGGATAGGGCTCCTTTTACGTTCTTGCAGGCGTTCTTGGGCCGCAGCCATCATGTGTACACGTGTGCAGCCACGAACTAGGTACATTTTTAGTTTCTGTTATAGGTACCTACTCTTGAGCTTTCCCTTTCATCTCCACATTAGGTCGTGAGAATACAAAATAGACTTTCGTGCATGCCACCTCTCCTCCGCTCCAAAGAGTCCTAGTGCTGCGCTTGATGGAGCTGTTCTAGTCCTGGATCGACTGCCGTAGCAATTCTTGACTGACGCCCTTGTACAGCTTTAGAATGTAGAGAACCGCGGCTCGCCTCAAGGTAAGAATTGAAGTGCAGCTGCGGGAGTGCCAGGCAAGAGGTCTGCGTCGTATGGGCAGGATCAACTGCGTAAGGTGTGACTCATCGTGACTCATGGTCATAGGAGCAAGTGGCACGGTCGACTGCCTCTTTCAACATAGGGCTCTTGATGGACTCTTCGTTTTAGTCAAATCTGAGTCTCAGTTCGCAGAGATTGCGGGTAGTGGCAGACAGGATATTGGATACCGAGTACATACATGGTTGTGGAAGGAACCTACTCGTACGGAGTCTGAGACAGCAAGTACCTAATCTAATTCTAATCACTATGTGCATAAAAGCTCGATCGGTCCTGCCATGGGACGGTGAGCCGGGCAAGAGAGGGGACATGTATGAATGTTAGATACCTTAGTTACATGGGCGTCGTCTTATGAGGATCGAACGGACTATCCGTACATCCAGCGCAGAATTCGCCATCAGGTGTCTCAGGCCTTATTAGCTAATTGCCCCTTTGCGCGCTCTACGTGGCGATAGTAGGCACTATCCTTCGCCGCCATCGCGAGATGGATTCATAGTGACTCTGGATATTCGAAGAGCTAGAAGATGCTTGCCATACAGGTACAAGACTGATCGTAACTCTTGTGCACGTTCTCAAAATCTGGAGGCGCAACCGGGCCCAGATCAGGTTTGGTGCCGAGGTGAGTTCATACGAATATGTGACGGCGAGACCCGACGGAGTGAGTTAAGGATGGTCCATGGCCATGCGTGCATGTACCTACATCATCGGCATCAATAACCTTATATAACATGCGTAACTTAGGTAGTTACTTGAGGCAGCCTGACAAAGCTGCCTCTCGTGAGTTACGCGAACCTTGCTAAGTTGGGACGAACCCGGAGAACTCTGGTCCGTCAATGTTTTTTGGTCCAATTATGGTAAAAAGAAGGCCTTGAGCCCGGCCCCGGACTATTGGTCCAGACCGAATGGCAGGAATTCAGCGACTTGCGCAAAGAGACATCGACAACTCAATTTACACTCGGAAGTTGAAAGCTTTTGGATGGCGCAGGCCGCATGGCGTGGTCCAGAGGCTCACGTCAGCGGCCAATCGCGTCGCAGCTCGACGTGCAGACACTGGACCAGTGGACAGGTACCAGTACCTATGTATGTATGTACATAGGTACCTACCTATGTACATGAATGCAATGGAGAAAGATACCAACCAAAGGTCGCCTTTTTCCCGCCTCGCCTTTGCACGATTGATACCTAACGTCGCCAAGCTCCCTCAGCCAGCCAGCCGCAATGACAGAGCACGCCAATGCGGCTTCGTCTGCCAGCGATGCCGCCGCCCAAAGAGCCTCCGAGCAAGCGCGACTCCGCCGGGAGCGCAGAAATGCCAAATTACAGTCTGGCGGCGCCGACAGACTGAACAAAATTACTGGCCTCGGCGGCCGAGTCGTGGGAGGTGAGCAGTGGTGGATGGACGTGACAACAAGGAATTCCACAGGCAGCAAACCGAGCACATCTAATATTTTTCTCCAGACACTCAACAAGCTGCGCCTGTTGCTCCAGCAGAGCCAGCCGCCACGACTACGACGTCACCGAAGGCGGCCCAAACCCATGCTGACCCCGACGAAGTCGACATCTCGCAGCATTACTATGAGCCGAAGGCCACTTCCTCTACTGGCTCGGAGCCCATCATTTCAGAAGCCCAGCTTCGCCAGATGATGCTCGGCTTTGAGCATCCCGGCCAGTCCACCCCAGGCACACCAGGCTCAGGCCCAGGCGCCAGCGCCAGCGGCATCCCCAACATGGAAGAAGACCCCATGATGAAGATGATGGCCCAGATGATGGGCGCTGCAGGCGGCGCACCTGGAAGCTCTCCCTTCCCCGGCATGCCCCCCATGATGGGCATGCCCGGCCAACAAGAGCCCTCCACGCAAACGAGTTCCTACCCCACAATATGGCGTTTGATCCACGCTCTCGTCGCTCTCGGCCTGGGTTTCTACCTCACCCTCTTCACGAACTTTTCCGGAACGAAGCTGGAGCGAGACACCGCTGCGCTGGCCATCCAGCAGCATGGAGTGGCTGGTCCGGATGACGAGACTGAGCGACAGAAGCGCTTGTTCTTTTGGATGTTTGCCACGTCGGAAGCTGTGCTGCTTACTACGAGGTTCTTTCTTGACAAGGGACGAGCGCCGCCACCGGGGCTTGTGTGGACGGTTGTGGGCTTCGTTCCGGAGCCGTTTAAGGGGTATCTGAGTGTGGGGTTGAAGTATGGGCAGATTTTTACGACGGTGCGGTCGGATATCTTGACGTGTATGTTTGTGTTGGGGATATGCTCCTGGTTGAGGGCGTAGGGCAAAGGGTGCGTTTTACATGCCATATGTTCGGTGGGACTTCACAGCAGCATGCTTTGACATCATTTGTTGGATGCTGTACAGTTGAACACCGAGTGACCGGATGGCTGGGTGACTTTGCATATCTAAACTCTAAGTCCTACCGTGGCTTCATTTGCACATTTGCATTACTCCATAATATCAGTGGCCGCCAATCTGTTGACCTGCTTGACCGCAAAATAGGTAGGCAGCAACAAAGGATTTCAGTATTTCCACAATCTTCCATAAATACTTGTACAGCCCTTCTCACGCTGTGAAGCGAGCGACGTGAACAAAGAGCCCGGATATCGAATCATGTTGAAGCTCGTTGTCGAGAAGTAAGTTTGACAAGTTTGGTGCCGAGAATGTGCGCTGTTGAGAAATTGACTTCGCCCTGTAAACGTTATGTTGCTGTATATATGGCATTGGATTCTCCTGAAACGATCCCGATGGTGAGGGCAACTGTGACCAAAAGGTAGGTGGGCGCGTGGGCACGAATAACGGTGCGAGCGGACACACGATTGTCGTTGGACTGCCTTTGGCAGGGCAACGCGTGGCTGGACAGTGGAGCGTTATCACATGCGGCAAAACATCAATGGGACGGGTTTCTGACATTGTCAGGATGTGATTCGCATAGAGTGATATCACTAAATACACTTACTGAAGCAGAGCATCTCACAGTCTCTATAGCCAGCAAAAGCGGGTTTTGCAAGCAATGTCCTGTATACACATTTATTTTGTAAATGATGTGACCATGGGCTACCCAGGATGGCGAAGGCCGTCGAAGTCGAAATATCGGTTCCAAGGGGGGTAGATCAAGAGACACATAAAAGCTCAAAACCCCAGTGAGACGCGCGCGTTATGATGATGATGGTAACCCGTTGTCAAAACATTGCTCACAGCTTTCTCAAGTGCCTCTTGACCTTCCCCCATCATCAAGACCCGCTGGCGTCTCACTAGATTCTTCAGCTTTTTTGTGGCTGTCAAGATCATTACTCATAGCTTTCTCAAGGTGCCTCTTGACATTCTCCCCTTGGAACCGATCTTTAGACTTCGACGACCTTCGCCATTCTGGGTAGACCATGATCACACCATGTACAAAATAAACGTGTACACAAGACATTGCAAAACCCGTCGCCCAAGAGCTTTTGCTGGCTACAGAGACTGTGAGTTGCTCTGCAGCCTGCTTCAATGGGTGTATGGGTTGAAACATGGGAACTCCCTCTGAGAAGCGTTAGCGCAAACGAGAACATGATCAGTGCTGCAAAGGGCTGCTTTACCTTACAAATATCATATCATTAGGTACTCGACGAACCGTTTTTGCCAAGATGCTCCATAGGTATTTCGGGGTCTTTTGTACTTCTCCGCTCCAAGGCAGTGCTCCAGGAAAGGCACACTGCCGACTCACTAGGAGAGGTGATGGATGAAATTATGAATGAACAAGGCCCAGAACATGTACTCCTGCTGTTCTGGGCCTTCTTCATTCATCCATCACCTCTCCTAGTGAGTCGGCAGTGTGCCTTTCCTGAAGCACAGTCTTGGAGCGGAGAAGTACAAAAGAACCCGAAATACTCGTACGGTCGTAGCGTTGCTAGTAGACAGCCACTGAAACATCCAACTGGATGACCATCAAACTCGGATTGCCGGCAACTACCCTCTCACACTTACTAGCAATTGCAATCGACTGCGACGTTAAAATGGCATCCGACGCATCAGACGCTGGTCATTCATCAGAGATTGATTATTTGCCAGACGCTGAAAATTTGCCACCGGCTTCTGTTGGTAGAGGTATGTTCTCCAGGCCTGGAAGCAAGAGGTGATGATAGCACGGTCTTCCACGGCCTTCCTCCTCGCTTCCTGGGTAGAGGCTTTTTTCATGTGAAAGATGTGCGTATGCCTACTCATGTAACGAAGGGCCCAGCGCCTCGTGACCTTCTTATTGCGGCCGGAAGCTCTGAGTATCTCATTAACTTGGAGACGAAGGCGGCGGATCTGTATGTGGTGGCCGCACATAACCTGGCGATGGGCCCAAATCAGCAACGCTCTATCTTCAGCGGGCGTGAGGATTGCGCGTTGGCCGCCGTTATGGGATACAGGCCGCCGGCCCTTACTGCGGCCATATACGCGATGGTATGACACTTCGAGGGCTGCCGCAGCCTTCATGATACTCGGATAATAGAGGTTTAGAGTCGAGATTCGAGACGCGATAGGTAAAGGTTCGATGCAAAAAAACAAACGTGGGTACCTACTCCGTAGGCTGCATGAGCTTGCATCAAAGCCGAAATATGAGATAAACCGAGGTACATCCGTTTTGGTGTGGGAAATGGCGGGGCAGCTATGTACCTTTCTACTTTGGAAGTCAAAGGGCATTTTGTTGGTCAACAACCCCCCTACTTTACAGGTAGGGGGGATGATATCGAATCGCCCGCCAGTATCTATGACAGGTAATCCATGTATCCCTGGATGAATGCAAGCGCGCATCGTCTTTGCAACTCAGAGGAAAGAGTTACAGTACAGTTCGGTTCGCCGCAATTGCTCCATTTCTTCAAAGTTCACAGACAGGTACCCGGGCCGGACCGCATCTCACACCCTCAAAAAAGTATGCCTGGCCAAGACAGCCGCATAATGATCATGACATCTAGGCGACCAAAGTCATACTGGTCAACTCCCATCCCACGCGGACCTCTTCCCTCAAAGACAATCCCGTAAAACACAAGGTCCTCTCCCCCTCGGGCCGTTTTGCCACAAGATCTAGCCCCGCATCGTCACGGCCAGTATGCCCCCCAACATGCCTCTCACCCTCCCCGGCTTCTCCATCGCACACGTAAATACCACGGCCGTGCTCGCCGCAAAGACAAGCGTCTCCCGCCACTGCATCTCAACAGGGTACCGCCTCGGCAACAAAGTCGCAAGGGCACGCGGGGCCACAAACAGCGCCATGTCCCTCCGCCGACGCGCCGTCTCAATGAGCACGCTCCACCCGCAGAGGAAGCAGCCCGCGCCGACGCAGTATCCGCCATCGAGGCGCTGTCGACTCTCGGTATCCTTGCCCAGAAGACGCGGCCCCAGGCGGGTGCGGCCGAGACACACGCCGTAGTAGAACAGGGCGATAAAAGCGCCCAGGAAGGCGGACGAGCGACACGCGGAGAGGACCACCGTGATAGCCGTCTTGATCGTAAGGCTCCGCCGGCTGGGGCTGCGGAGATGTAAGACCAGAGCGAGGGGTAGGTACGTCTGCATGGCCCATGTCCAAGAGAGCCAGAATCGTCGCCAGGCGTGGTTTTCACACGAGGGGCCTCTGCCCATGTGAACGACTTCACAGGGGAAAGGGATGGACCTGGCTGGATCGCCCCATTCGTAGGGGAGCTTGTGTTCCGTGGACAGGGAGCCGAGGAGGGGTGCTTGGCCGGTTTCTTTGCCGTAGATGATGTCGCGGTTTCGGCAACGGCGGAGGGCTTCGATGAGGCGGATGTCTACGTGGGCGGCTGAGGTGATCCATTTGTTGTATGTGCGGGGGAGAGCGTCGGGTCGGTAGAACCAGGACCACATGATGAGGGCGCACGAGGTCACGAAGGAGACGGGGTCGGTCATGGTGGAAATGACGGTCTCGGCCTAGGCTGAGTTAGCGGTGATTCCACAGGCAGGTTTTTGCTGTGTTCCTCTTGCTTTCTCGTGCTGGGGTCATCTGTAGACCCAAGTCGCGCAGAGAGAATATAGAGAGAGAGGTGAAAGATGGGATAGTGGTACCTTTGTCCATGTTCCAGCACGTTGGCGCCTCGCCTTGTGTCGAGTCCACAGTTCACCGATGATGACATCGACAGCCTGCGTGGCAGCGAACAAGGTCAGATCCATGGTCCGCCCCGCGAGCTCACG
This sequence comes from Claviceps quebecensis, assembly GCA_004016085.1. Taxonomy (NCBI): domain Eukaryota; kingdom Fungi; phylum Ascomycota; class Sordariomycetes; order Hypocreales; family Clavicipitaceae; genus Claviceps; species Claviceps quebecensis. The sequence goes on from QEQW01000286.1 coordinate 24,523, forward strand.
CCCGGTCTGAGGATCAGCCTGTGCATACCGAGCGTTGGCTAATAAGGCAGCGCGGCGACGTTTCAGCGAGGAGCGATTCGCCTGCAATAGCTTGAGACTGCACCATGCAGCGATGAAGGAGGCCAGTGATCGTGTAAGTCTGCTCATGGGCGACACAACGTTAGCCACGTGAGCAACCGACTGGCCATGAGGCCGATGAATAGATGTACGTAAACACGCACCTGAGTTGCCAAGTGCTGCCAAGTCTGGTGGCCGCACGGGCTATTACTTTGCTCAGAAGTGCCTGGCGATTCCATGATATCAGTAGACATACATATGTCAGACCTTACATCTACAAAGCCTATGCACGAATTCACGCAAACTGGGTAACGCCATACCTGTAACAGAGTTGAACCGCCTACAAGAACCGCGCAAAACGCGGGAAATTGGTACGGATGCAAGGCCGTCCGGAGTACATGTTGGCATGAGACGTACAAACTCTCGTCATTGTGCGTGTCCGGCAGCGTATAGTCCGGTCGTCTAGGCTTCCTGCGGGCGAGATGCTGAAGGAACAAGGCCGACAGGTGCGGGAGAACCGCGGAGGCGTATCCCAGGAGATAGGCGCGGACAAGAGGCCGCAAAGCCGATGGAATGGACGACAGCGGGAGGATCGCAGTGCGGGTGCGCAAGATGCCAGCCATGATGGCCGGCCGCGCGAGTCAACGAGACCGGACCAGCAGGGCCTAGATGTACATGGACGTCTGTCTGGAGGTTGAAGCTGACGAATCTCGCGAAACCGCCACATCTAGGTACATGGGTACATACATTCTTTGTCAGTGCAGTGCCGTGTGTGCATTGTGCTGCTTTGTGCATTGTCACCGGTGGCCCGCGGCCCACAACCTCATTGAAGCCTTGAGGCATTCCCGTCGTGGGACACGTGACTAGAGGTGAGACCGACGGATTGAGTTGATGATGGGTTCATGTTCAACTTCATGGCCTCTTTGGGAGGCCTAACGGCTGACAAACCCTTGTTTTGAACTTTTGATTCATATTGTAGATTTACACATAATCTGAGACGTGTGATGAGAACCGCTGGCATCAGGCGTCCATCAGTTACGTCACGTGACCGCTACAGATTTTGCGCAGTCCTCTTTGCCACTTTTCCACTTCCTTCAATCGACTGTCGTTGTTATGTAGCAGAGCTTCATGTGGCAAGATAAATCCGGGAAACTGCCTGGTCCCTCAATGTTCTTTAATCTCTCCTGCTCGCCACGTGTGAAAGAAGAGAACCTACCTGTGCTGCGCTTGGTGGAGTTGTTCTAACTGTTAGTCCCACACGATGCATTTAGAGTTTTTTTGCCCGCTACTTTTGAGATCATGATTCGACACTCCCGACTCCCGAGCCTCGGGGTGAGCCAGATGTCAAGGACCGGTTTCCTCTACCTATTACGGGCGGTCGATTTCGACAGACCGCGATGTGGAGAATTTCGATAATGGAATTCAATTTGAAGCCGGATGCCTTGAGTTCTGAACTGCGCAACACGGAGAAACCTGTGCATCATCACTGCATATCCACATTGCTGCCATGAACTGGAGTCTGGGGGTGTACATAGGTATGCTGAAACTTGAACTTGGTGTCCTGGATGCTGATCGATTGCCGTAGTGGGCCATGGTTCATGGCTGATGTCTACCAGGTAGAGTCACACCTACATGCCGACAGTTGGCATTGTCCTTCCCGAATCCCCACCATGACGAGATAGCTTCATAGTGACCATAGACATTTCGAAACCTATGAGGTGCTCGCCGTGCAAGACTGATCGTAGCCCTTTTGCTTCCATCGGAACCGGGCAAGAAATACACGCAATACCTAGGTACATATATGAGTCCATCTCGCGACAAGCTCAGTGATCAGTCGAACTCCGAGGTGTGTGAAGGAGTTTTGAAGGGATCGCTAATAATGTGTCTCGGCGAGATTGCTGGAGAACGTACACCAGTACATGTACATACTGGCAGATCGGATCGTTCTTTGGTTTCTTGTACCGTGTACGGAGTAGTTCGACATGGAAAGCGACTCTACGAGAGACCTGTGGTGATAGGGTCAATGCATGAGCACCGCACTCGATTCGAGGTTACTGCCACGCTTCTGTGATGCTGGCGAGTTTCTCAAAAGTGATACGATATCTGAATCGTGATACAACACTGTTGGAGGCATTTGCGAGTTGGCTTATATATGTCACCGAATAGGAGTTTGTTGACTGTACAGGAGCACAGCGGAAACAATCTCACAAAAAAAGCCGAAGCGTTCATAATTATTGAGACTAATTGACACCAATTTACCCGCTATACCTAGGTATCTTAGCGTAAAAGACCCGGAGTCGTTCAAAAGGGCGGGAAATGCATAGGTACAATGCTCCTCCGTACATAAATACCTACCTGGAGTACAATGGAACTGATCCAGAGAGAAATAGCGTACATAGAGTCTTTCATCCATCTGACTCCTGAGGCGCCGAGGGAGAGAAACGTAACGCCCATACGTACGGAACATAATTTACTATCGCGGCTTAGCGTGAAAAATGTCCAAAAGCCAAATCTTTTGTGGGAATAGTTTTGGGGATCGCTCAGAGTGTGTTGCAACTTGCCCATCATAAGTTTGCCATTCCCGCCAGTTGCGGCACAACCATTCATGCTGAAGGCAGCCATGCCGCCGGCCATCGCGCCATTCAGCCAGCCTCGTCCCGAACCGGCCTTCCTCTAGTTATTGAGGCTCAGATCGAGGCCATTCACACGTTTCCACGACAGCCACTTTATGTTCTTACCAGTGTGGCCTGAAGTCCAGTCCTGGACTCTCCTGGACCCTAGGGCCTACCTAGCTAGTATGTAGCGGGCCCGCAAGGGACCTGCAAGCGCCGAAGCGGCGTTCGGAAGTCGGAACTACATAGCACTGAGGCTTTCTCCCGGTCTAGGGCTTTCATGGAGTCGAATTCGAGGAACTGGAGATTAAGCTAGCCCAACCTGCCTTGTCTAGCCATTCGTGATAGGCAGTCCAGATGCTGCAGGCATCCAGCGGAACTACTACATAGTCGTCAGACGGTCATCAATGATCAAGGACGCAGAGGGGAAACGGGCGGGGGAAATGTTTTTGGTTTCACTGGACGTACAAAGCGGGGATTGCTTTGCCACGTTTCCCACAGCGCGCACATTAACACACTGAGGGCTGCTTGATGCTGCGCAAATGACGAAAGCGCCACGCGGCATCCAGGCACGGGCGGCCGAAGCGCCACACAGGTGAGTTATCGGAACAAAACGGATTGCAAGCAAGCCTTCTCTACCTCTCCGTGTGAATATACCTAGGTATATATGTACTAGTACATATGTATCTACATAGGTAGGTATGTATTCTTGCTTGCTGTGCTGTGCGGCTCAGAAGGAGAGAATATGTACATACATAAACCACAAGCCCCGCTGACATGTGATTGTCGGATATAATAATGAAATCCCCACTGTAACCCGGGGTACGCATGCAGGCATTAGGTACACGGGGAAACGTTGATGGAATCACACACCCTCTCCTTCTCCTAGGCATCCGTCGGTGCAAGACGAGACAGGACGCAACCCCGAAGCTCGCTACCACCTAAAGGCCATATGGTCCAGGGAGGTATTATTGCGATACACCCACGGACTGTAGATCCTGACCGGCGGGGGCGTGTAGTTGGGCGCGTGGCGTGGCAAACGGGAGACGCGACTGTGACGGAGTCAAGAGTCAAGAGCGTATCGCGAGGTGGCGCAGGCGAAATATGAGGAAGAAGGCGTGTTGCTTTGTCTTAACTTCTGCCCTGATGCTGCGACGGAGTCTGGGTTATATGTAGTTGATTGTTGAGCGGCTCCAGCACATCAGCAATTGCTTCCAGATGACGTTCCCAGCGTGTCGGTCCTCATCAACAGTACACGCCTTGGTGCATCGTTAGCGTGGATTAGGGAGGGGGGGTGGGTGAAGAAGGGTGAAGAGTCAGTGAAGGGTGGCTGCAGGCTGCCTGTGGTGCTGAAGCCTGAATCGCGCTGAATCGAAGCTCGGTCAGGGGCCACAGGCGCCCAGAGACGCCCAGACGCGGCACTTGAAGACTTGAAGGGTTCCCCCGTCGTGGGATGTTGGAAGTTGGAACTCGGTGCAGTGAAGAGTCAAGAGTCAAGACAATCGCAATCAAGGTAGAAGCTCAAAAGAGCCTGCGGCCCCACCTCCGCTCATGCCAATGTCGTCCCATCCATCTTTCTTTGCTTCCAGCGCGCCCACCCCCCCCATAAGTTATAACTTATCGCGCCAATCTGTTCCGACTCCAAACTGTCACCGAGATTCGTTCTTCACACTGCCTAATACCCCGGATTTCCCCGGTGGCCTCATATTGTGAACGCGACAAACTTGGGAGGAATGAGTATCGACACTCTCCTGTCGTTCTTCGAGCACCTCCCTCATTATCATTATAGAGACCAGTGACTTGTTGGAGGACGAGAGGCTTCCTGGGTTCCTGGGTCTCTGCATCATCCCCGTCCCGCTCGTTTCTGCATTATCGCCACGAGTCACGACGCACCCGGCCGACCGGAAATCCGTCGGCCACACGAACCTGCCGCGTCAAGCTCGCCGACACGATAAACTGCGCTCCTCATGCTGGCGGTGCAGCACCCTCCCAGGATGGCTTCTTCACGGCCTGGATCCGATCCTTTGCTAATGTTTGGCTGTATGTGCACACTGAACCCCTGATGGTCGTCTCCGGACCATGCGACTTGCGCGTTGTCGTCATGCTGACCTCTGCGCTGATTGCCCCTCTCTCCAGACTCGGTAGATACTTCGCAAGAGAACCTCTTTGATGGCGCACCTGAACATGCGCCGGGGGCTCCCCTCCTGACAGAGACGGATAGCAAGGTCCTCAGCTGCTTCTTTCAAGATATGACGTCCAACCAGTACAATATGCCCTCCTTTGGCGAAGGCCTCAACTTTAGCGACGCCTGGCTCGACCTTCCGCCCCAATTTATGGGCTCGTCCACCTCTTTTGGGTCGCAAGAGGACCCTACCGCGGGAGACTTTGGCTTCTCTCATGATCAACAAAACGATGTATCGCGAATGCTGTCGACTGGCTCAAGCATGATGCCGCCGCCGCCGCCACCTCCTCCTCCTCCTCCTACTACTACTATCGCGCCATCGCTGCATCCGACTCCGTCCTTGTCACAGACTCAAACACAAACTTTCCAACCGTCGCAGCATCAGCAACACTCTGACGACGTACTTAACGCGGCGGCGACTTTGCTTCGAAACGGCTCACGGGCCCGTAATGGCCAATCGTTAGGTAACAGCAGCAAGAACGGCAGCATCAGAGACAGTGAGAGCAATGGCCGCCGCTCGAGTGCGCCGTTTCCTATGGGCCACCTCCAACATCAGCCCATGGAGGAGTTCAAAGAGCAGACTCGACGAAGCAGCCAGGTTGCCGAAACCGAACACTCACTCACGGGATGGATGTTTGGATCGAAGCAGCAAAAGATGACCCACCCGGAGCCAGCTGTGGGCGATATCCAATGGGGCTCCGATGCTAGATTTACCGATGTCCAGGAGTACGTACCAGAGCCTACCGTGGAGTCCGTGGAAGCCATGCATCAGCAGCAGATGAAATTTCTCGATTCCCTGGCCATAGAGAAAAGCGCGGCTAATCCCCGCCCCAGCAGCGCCGTCAACAACAAAGGGACCCGAGACGCAAGCAGCAATGGCGATGGACATACTCACACGACGCGAGAAGAAGGGTTGAACGCCCCTCCCAGGAAGAGAAGGAAGAGCAGAAACGTGCCCAGGTCGACTATCGAGGAAGAGTACGCCGGCGACGACGATGACGCCGCTTCCACAAAGTCTGTCAGGAAGCGAAAGACGAGGCCGGAGAGGTCTGTCAGCGGATCAGAACCCCCGCCCGACGCGACAGCGACAACAGCCGGTGGCCCTCGACGTCGCAAGTCTGGCGCCGCTGCAGCAGCAGCAGTGAAGCCCCCGCGCGAGAATCTTTCCGAGGAACAGAAGCGCGAGAATCATATCCGCAGCGAGCAAAAGCGACGTACGCTTATCAAGCAAGGCTTTGACGACCTGGGCGTGCTGGTTCCCGGACTGAGAGGCGGTGGCTTTAGTAAAAGCACTACTCTGACTATGGCTGCGGATTGGCTGGAGCAGCTTCTGCAGGAGAATAAGGCGTTGGCTTTGCAGGCGGAGGCTCTGGAGCGTCGATAGATGAGAGCTTGGAGCGGCTGTTGATTACTCTGGACTTGTTGTGGTGGGCGGGAGACTCTATACACGGACGTCAAACTCCTCCATACACGGGCAGGAGAAGCCTCTTCCTATCTTCTGCTTCTTTCCATTCCTCTCTCTAATCTGGGATTTTTTTGTTTTTATCTTTTTTCTTTTTTTTGGGTATCCTATGCCCCTTTTCATTCATCCCTTCCATCTTCCTTGTTTTTTTTTACCTTTGACCCCTCCTTCTTTCCTTTCTTCTAATCATCAGTTCTATTCTTCTTTTTTTTTTTTTCCTTCCACGGGTTGTTTTATTATCATTCACAGACTGTAAATATGGCATTTTCTCGGGCTCCGAAAGCAGGTTGATACCACGGCGTTTTTGTTGTTTGGCGGCCTTCATCAGGTAAGCTGCATGGGATGGGAGGCTTGGGGGCCAGAGGCCCAGGGATCCAAGGAAGGCTGCATATGTAACTCGGGGAGTTCTGTCGTACATAGTAGGTACACCATGCCATGTTGGACAGGGGAAGACGCGGCTGCGGAAGAGCTGGGGTGTACATACGAGTTTGGGGGCGGCAGGGCTGGATGCTGTACGAGGCTGAAGGCAGAGCTGGAGGCCGGATAGCGGGCTGGAAATATACAGCACAGCGTAAAGCACACAACACAGCGTGGCAGGGTCTATACACGAAGCACACGAAATGAAATACAGGCCTAGATGGCAGTGCGATGCAGTTACAGGTGTCTTGTGTGAACAGCTACACATGGTCCCGTCTGCATACATGTAGACAGACGTGTGGCATGTGCGTATAGGTGACACCCAGTTTTTCCAGTCAGTACAGGTACATATGTAGTGACCTTTGCGAGTGAGTTGAGTGTCAGGGAGAGGTACAGTAACGCCCAAGACTGAAGTTGGAAGGCGTGCCAGGGCCCAGGCTCATGACGGCGCCGTCAGACAAAGGCTCCGGAGTCCGTTCATCAAGGTCTTAGGTTACAGGAAACGCTCATCAACTCACAGACAGCGGCGATCTCTTGTGTAACTTGCTGTAAGCATACTGAACCTTATCTTATATGGAGAGATTATGTATGTAGTCATATTTGCCAGGAATGCAGCGGGAAAACTTAAAAGGGCATCGAAGAAGAAGTCGAGGAGGAAGGAAATACTATGGCAAGCCTGCAAGGTAGATTGATGGTATTCTAAATTCATGCAGGCTACACTTTCAAGTACGAAGACAAGACAATACGGAGTATCGTACCATCGATCGATACTTGCGTTCCATGTCGATATGCTTCAGACAGCCCTGAGCCTTCCAGGCATGGTTCCTGAAGCATCTCTTTCATGGACTGCAGGTCTACTGTGGGGTATCATCTCACTGGACTCCAAAATCAAAGACGAAACTTTTGATTTCTATTTGTGGTTCTTCTCTTGCATAAGCCACGAGTGAACAAGGGATGCGTATACTTCTTGTTCGTGTTCTTTTGGCGCTGGAGATGCTCCATTGGGGTGATGCGGCGTTTTGATCGAGGTGTGGGAGGTGAACGCTGAATGCTCGATGGATATAATTATACACAAGGGTAAATAAGCCAGAGATCATTCTACCTAGCCAAGGCACATATGCACAACTGTTGTATCACGCGTTACACGGAGGCATATATATATATATATATATATATAATATATATGTATGTATATATGTATACGTTGAGCCTAGGTCGAGCACGCAACACCTAACGCCTTCC
>QEQW01000287.1:0-32418 GCA_004016085.1 Claviceps quebecensis
GTAGATCTTTGAAAGGACGTCGAACAAATACGCCTTTTCGAAACGACAAGTTCGGTGCTCACTCACACACAGTCTTCACACTGCCCCTCTGCCTTACCTCCCCCCTCCACTACAGCCGCTCCCTCCCCAGCCGCTTCCTCACCCCCCTCGGACGCCTTCTCCCTCTCCCTCGCAGAAGATCCCGTCCCCGAAACAGCTCTGTCCACATGCCCCAGGTTCCGCCCCGGCTCAACGACATCTCTCACCCGGCGCTTCAGATCCTTGACCTCGGGGAAGCCGCCGTCTCGTTTTCTATCCCACAGGACCTGGACGTCTCCTGTGCCGGTTCCTGTGCCGGTTCCTGTGTTGGTGCCAGGGACGTCGGGACTGGCAGTGCTGCTGCTGCTGGTCTGGATGGTGATGGTGAAGATGCCGCCTGTGGAAGGCTGGAGGGAGACTTGGCCGAGGGAGGTGGAGAATGTGGAGAGGAGTTCTTGGGCGTACTGTGTTGGGAGTTAGTTTCTGGCTATTTTGCTATTTTGCTATTTTGAGAGGACAGGTTGAGTGAGGGGGGATGTGTTGAGTATGGGCCTCAAGGGTGTATTTTTGTATTTGGAGGGCCCAGGAGTACATGACTTGGAGGAGATGTACAGATGTGAGTGAGATGTAGAGGAGTAATATGAGTAGATTATTGAGGAGCGTGTGTTAGAGAGAGGGGTATTTGGAGTTGCTAAGAGGTGTAGCACAAGGGGAGTGTTGAGAGGTGTATATGAGGGGGGATGTTTGGGGTTGAGATAACCGCGCGCGCGCATGTGTGTGTGTGTGTGTGTGTGAGAGAGAGAGAGAAGCGTGTGAGTGTGCCGTAACTGCAAGTAACGGGGCGTACTATTCGCCGCAAGCTTCTCATCTTTACAATCAAACATACCCATCTGCGTACTTCGCAGTTTAACTGACTGACTGACTCTCACTCACTCACTCACTCACTAACTCTGAAATAGGAAAACCAAAATCATAGCAAAACGCCCCCCCTCTTCATAATCACTATGGTTCCCGAGCATGCATGATAGCGGAGGTGATTCTCGAGGAAAGTGAAGCAAAAAAACAACACACACAATCTTTCTAAAAGCGTAAAGAAGGGCAGCAGCTTCAAAACAAAAACTTGGCCAATTCAAGCGCATCAACCTACATAAGCTGCCCTCAGCATCCACCGACACTGCGTACAGAACCGGATCGTCACACACGGGAACCGCTCCTGCGCATCCATTGTATGCGTTCTCTTCTCCGGTGTCTGCTCTCTACTCCGCTGCTCTTCTTGTCTTCTTGCTGCTGCGGAAGAAGGAAGGGCGATCACGGCGCCGTGGGGAGACGGAGTGTGTGCGACGAGTTGGTATAGTTGCAAGAAAAAGATGTGTAGTTCGTTGCTCTGGATGATGGAGGGGCCGCGGGGAATCAGAAAGGGTTGTCTTGCTTTGTTTGGGAAGGTTGGGATGAACGTGGGTTGGTATGAGTGGTAGACTGTTATGTAGTAACTTGTGAAGTCGTAAGTTGTAACAGCCTGTGAGGCACGTGCTGCCTGCGCTGGAAAGGCGGGGGGTGGGGTGATTGATGACAGCGGATAGGTACCTACCTAGGTATGTAGGTACCTAATACACATTGGGATGTTGGGTTGGATCATGGATGGATATTGAAATATGTACATGAGGGTATTGTATATAAGGTATACACGTTGCTCATTTGGCCTAGGTACTCACGTACGCCACGCTGCGCACTCTCTAAGCTACATAGCTTACGCGATCAACGTGGTCTTGAAAGCTGAACTTCCTGTTCCCATCGCCAAACCCAGGCGAAGAGTTCACCAAGCACAGGCTTCACTATCAAGCAGACTTCACGACGCACCCAGGTTTCATAACCATCCCCCTCACACAAAGCAAAAAGTGGCACTTAAACACAGCCTGCTATTGTAGACATGAATCCTACTCTGCTACTCTCTCTCGCAGACTTGGCATGCAAATCAACCGAGCAAGTAAAATAACATGCGGTGAGTAGTGCCTTAAAAAGGAGGAGGGGTACCAAAAAGAAGACGGGCACGACGCACGAGGGAAGTGGGAAAAGAGGTGATGAGAAAGAAAGAAAGAAAGAGACTGAAAAAAAAAGGCGAGAGAAAAGAACAAGAAGAGAAGAAGATGAGCGAAAAAAAAAAGATTTTAAGTAGACAGAAGAAAGAGAAAGAAGACAGATTAATACATGCTAAGAAGAGCTATTCTGTGCGCGCCCAAATCTGACAATGTTTGCTTTCCTTCCCATCTTTCCGTCGCTGCCGCTTGTTGGGAAGAGGCCCATCCATGTATACCATCCCCGCTTGAAAGACGATACCCCGAGGAATACCTAGGCCATTTGCTTGAATCCCGGACGCGTGCTTTTGTTGCCCCTTTCTGCTGGTTCATATCGGCGACCTCGGGGGTGGGTTTGGTGTGCCGTGGTGTGTAGAGCCGAGCGCGTAATAAAGCCAATTGTGTAAGGCTCATAGAGCGCTGGCATAGAATCATCCAAGTCGAGTCGTGCAAACTGAAGACTGATCTGACGACGCCCGACTGTCCCGACATTCCTCCTCGCCATCTGTCCAATTGTGAAAACAAACAGTCCGCTCCGCCTGCAGCGTCCAACCCGCACCCGGTCCAAGTTCAACATATGAAATGCGTCAGGAAACTGGCGTGCTCTCGCCATCACTGCTGCCGCCTTGTCGGTCGCCATTTGAATAAAAGGAATTCAAGAGCCACATCGTGATCGGTCGTTTGGTGCCATCGCTACTTTCTTTCTGTTCTTTTCCTTCTCTCTTTCATTCTTTCTTTCCTTTTTCTCACCTCCTCTGGTATCTTATTGCGAGAACGTTGACGCCACACACACACACACACATACAAAAGAAAGAAAAATAGAAAAAAGAAAAGAAGAATAGAGCAGAAAAGAAAATAAAAGAAAAGGGCATTTCGTTTTACATAATGTTACAGCAGCCGCCGGATTGCTGAGGCGCGTATGGGTCCTCGCCCTTGGGCACTGAACCCCATACTGACGGTACCATATAATCCCTCGTGCCGTTGCAATAGGCGATGATGCTGCAAGACGCAATAGTCAGCTTCTCTCCTGTCCACAAAGTGGTGGGCATGATCGTGGGCCGTGTCGTAACCACAGCATGCCGCGTTCCATGCCCACATATCAGCCGCATCGTCGGCTTACCTCTTGGCAGCTGTGCTGACGGGGATTCGCTCGCGCTCAAGATCTTCGCGCAGACGGTTATTCAGCTCCGTTAACCTCCTCAACTTCAAATCGGCCATGGACTGCTTCGTCTTCTTGATCTGCGAGGGATCGCCGACATCCCGTGATGTATATTGAGGCATTGTAGAGAGTAAAGGAGTGAGGGCGGATCGAATAAGACAAAGGCGCGAAACGTCGTGTGTGGCTCGGTTCAGCCCCCCGTGGATGGCGGTCGCGGACACCAGTACCGGTGGCAAAGTCAGGACAATCGAGGACCAAGCGAGTCAGTGGTCAGAAGAAACTACAGTCAACAGACGAGGTTTGTCAGTCGGCCAGATCGCTATCATGTGGCAATTTCGACGCGTGAGATAGGCATGGTGCCAGACGTGTTTTAGGCGGTGATGTCGTGTGGGGGTGCGAGAGTCGTAATGTTGGGACTGACGATTGAGTCTTGGGCATAAAACAACGGCGGTTGGCGAATAGGCGGGCGGGCGGCTGTACAACGAGACAGCGGCGGGAGTGCATGACGAAGCGACGACGATGCGATGAGTTCACCTCGGTCTCCGTGGCGGTTCCGAGAGTGTCAAAATGTTTCGGCCATGGATCTCGTGCTGCGAAGCGGATAAAGTCGAGGCTCGATTCAGCCAGTCGAGTTGTTTTGATCCCGTCTCCCCCATTCGCCGGTATTGCGACGGCCGTATCGGAGTCGTGGTCAAGGCGATGGGATGACGGGAAAAGGAGACCTCGCGACTTGTGCCGTACAATGCAAGGCAGTGGGGGAAAAATCAAACGAAATAGGGACAAAACCCGCCCAAAAATCAGCGCCACTTACCGATTGACTTCGCCCTGGGAAACGGCGCACAAGAGACTTAGCAGAGACGTTGGCGTTGGCGTTGAGGTTGACAAAGAGACGCAGAGGAAGAAGGAAGGGGGAATCGAGAGGAAGCGATGTGAAGAAAGCGAGATGAATGGACTGGGTAGCAGTGAGCACCAGTCTGGTCTGGTGGTGGTGAGAAGCAGGGCCAAGGCTGCGGTGGCACTTTAGACACGTTGTGCAAAGTTTGCTCTTGTTGCTTGAGCCAATGAATTGTTGTTGACAACTCAAGTCGATGCGATGCGCGTGCTACCTTTTTTCATCTGCAAAGACGTGTCATATGATACTTGACACAATGCAGTGTCAACAATACAGATTGAATACAAGTTTCAAACCCATCACAGCTCATTCTCGATCGCCAAAGGCCCAGACAGCCGCTAAAAAGACGATAGGGGGCCCGGGCCCGTCGTTTACTAAAAGTTATACGGAGTACATAGTGCGCATTCTGCAACTCGCGCTGCTTCATCGCGGTCAGTGCCGCGCAATAACCCGCACAATAAACCCCCGCAGCCACAGCGCCGGCCAAATTACTAAATTAGCAACAGCCAACATGTACGGATATGTATGTACATACATGTACCTACCTAGGTATCTATGTATCTTTTACCGAGCCGACGCAGCCCCAAGTTCCAACGCAACCCTGAGCCCGGAGACTCGAGAGGATCCATCTCCATCACGATGCATCACCATTCCCCTGCAAGGACAGCGAATCCATCTTGTCCCCATGCCTGCCACAGTGCATCCCCCTCTTGCCAGGATATCTATTGGCTGCGTTGCCGCAGCTTCTGCACAACCCCGTTTCGCCCAACGCCCCGAGTCGTCATGTACCTATGTACTATGAAGTCTGTACTCTTCAAAGCAACTCGCTCCCGCATCTATTGCATGGACCTATTCTGTCTCCCAGAAGACCTCCATCGTCACCTCCGCCGTCAATAGAAAAGTTTGAGATAGACAGATAGCGGCGTAGATGACCCTGGACTGGGTCCGCCTGTCAGTGTTCTCTTCAGCTGAAAGCAACAGAAAGGAAACCTTCTGCCCTCGACACAGGAATCGGGTTGTTGTATCACATTGCTTCTGCACCCAGCCAGTGTCATCACATCTTGAAGATATAAAAACATACGTGTAGGCAAAGACATGCACATGCTGCGTAACTTGGCTTCCAAACATATCAATCTAGCCACAACAAAGCACATAGGTCCCTTTTGTGCTTCTACTAAGTAAGTATGCACACTCATTTGGCTTTTGGATGTACGTCCTGTTCGCGGCCAGCGATATCACACAAGGGGGTCAAATAGAGAGCCAAATTTCTCTTCAGTGTTTCACTGCAAGGCCACTAGTGATAGGATGGACGTTGCACATCGGAGTTTCGACCTTCACGCTAATACATAGCCATACCATACTAATCCCAGCCAAGCTCATCTACTTCCATGACACAAAGTACATATCTACATAGGTATGTATGTACTTCCAGAGCAGATACATACGATGCGTTGCTGCGTTCTCCTAAATATGTGAGGGACTGAGCTTGGCTCGTCTCCTTATTAGTGCGATTGGGAACCTGTAGACTGGTGTTGGTGGCATACGAAGTAGACTTCTTGCATGCTTGCCCGGATACCGGATCATGCCGCGGCCAAATTATAAATATAGGGCAACGTGCACCCATGAATAGCCATGAATGGGGCCCGCGGACAACTTTGTATTGCACAAATTTATGTTGGTTGGTATCAAGAACACACAGGGAGATTTCTTCTCCTTTTCTCACTCCAAGGATTACAATTCTACAGTATCACTGACCTTTGGTGCCAGCCGCCCGTATAACGCTCTGCAACCCTCCGCATCACGGCTCGCAAGCTTCTCATGAGGACCCAGCATTTGTACTCTTTATTCTACGGCTGGTTCGACAAAGCCCGTCATCACTACTGGCACAGGTCTTTGCCAAGTTCGACGAGCAATGCGAGATCCTACCTCGCACCTACACGAGTCGCCCTTCTGCCCACAGCGGAGCAGCGAGAACTTTGGATTGATCTCTCCGGGGCAGGGCAACGAACCTCAAGTCTGGGAGACATATTGTTGGCACACGATTCCATTTGTTCATAGCTGGACTGAAGCCTAAGCTCAAGGTCATTCCTCAAGCCTTGTGCAACGTGGGGGCTCTTGGTTCATGCTTCGGAGACTCAGGAGTCAGGCCGATCTTCAAGAGCATGAGAGCGAGCATAGAACGGCCCGGCGAACAAACAACCCAGATCTTACTCCCATTGAGAATTGCTGGAATTGGATGCAGGATTATATGGCATAAGATACGGAGAGATCTCTCATCTGACGGATAATTTGCGAGAAGCCCGTGTTTCGTGCTCTATACATATGCATATGTATATAATTCTTCATCAAATTCCAACAGTGCTCGCTAGAATTCAGATCTGGTCAAAGTGCTGGCAGGCTAAGTTCATGACCCTACTTCCTAAGAGGCCGACTTGAATCATCGAAGAAGCATTTCTCCGTATGTGCGTCCAGGCAATACTTGAATCATACTCCGTACCTCCGTACAATTCCAGTGGCTCTCTCCACGTCTTGTCGAACAACAAGACTTAATTAAACGACCTTGCGCATTTCCAATCAACGACGGGAATGTGTGTCTTTAGATAGTCACGTAGTGTGATGCAATCCATAGCACGTTGGGGTATGTATCTAGGTGACCAAGTTGCCAAGTGCTACATGGAGTACTTAGGTACATTACCCCCTTCGACGCATGGGAGCTACGCCCGCCCTTCCGTGCAATTACCACGCACATCTGTGCTTGGACACAAGCGTTCTACTCTCGCGAGACCAGGAATGGAGAATTGGCGAGTCAAGACTAGATGTTCGGCAAGTTCCGTTCGGATCTTCTTCTCAACATTCATTTCATGAGATGGACGGGATCTTGTTTCACTTAGAGACAGTGTGTACCCTCTCATTCTTCTCATATATGTAATAAGTTGTACGATGATCGGACACTGCATTTACACTGGTACACGAGCATCCGCCTCAAGCATTTCGCATGCCACGCCGTTCACGGCCTGACATCGTGCAGTGCCCAGTGGGGGTGGGGGGTGCGTCTCCTCTGATGCTAGTGTAGCCTATCTGGTTTGGTTTGCTTCTTTGTTTATTCCCGATTTTCCTGGGATTTCACTTGTTTGTTCAACGAGAGCGAGGTTTCCTTCGTTCATTCGAGTATGCGAAAGCTTGAGCAGCACCGCCTCCATCTAGCTGCGAACCTCTGTTGCTCGCCCCATCAATATCCGCCAACAGACTAACGAACAGAAGGTTTGTGGAGGTTCCCTTTCAGAGCAATCCCTTCAAGAACAAGGTCCAGTGAACACGGTCTCTGAGCTCGTGCTGCAATCGCAGACTGTTCTTCGTCCCCTAATTCTGTGCTCAGTCTCCTGTGTCAATCTCCAAGTCCAGCTGCACGCCGTTCGAGATGCCGTAGTCCTCCAGCGTGATGTGATCTTTGAAAGGGCGTTCTCCTTGCCTCTTGAGCATTATTTGATTGGGCTCGCGACCAATACGTGCGGCCACCATGATTTTGAACTGCCCTACTGTATCGGAAGGTAAGCATGGAACAGCTGATTTGCTGCCAAGACGATCGTTGACATTGACAATAATCATTTCTTCGCCGGCTCCGGCTCCGGCTCCGGCTGCAGGGGCAGCAGGAGTAGGGGCTGCGGGGCGGGTTCTGCTCTTGTTCTCTTTTCTGGCATCGTCTTTGGGTCTGGAGTTCCGGGAATGACGAGCATCTCGCTGAGGTGATCGGAGCCTGTCTGAGCCAGTGCGAGGGCCATTTCGATCGCGGCCTCCGTCTCTGTATCCTATTCCATCCCTGGTTCTGGTCCCATCTCTGTTCCCCGTCCTGTCTCTGTCGCTTGTTCCGTCTCTATCCCGCATTCCATCTCTGTTCTCCGTTCTGTCTCTGTCCCGTTCCCGCTCTCTGTCTCGTGTTCCATCTCCGTATCGGTCACGACCGTTGTCGCCTTCTCGCCTTCTATGTTCGTCTCGTTCTTCTCTTCGTTCCCGTGAGCGATCGCGAAAGTCTCTCCGCCGTCCTGGGTCCTCTCGAACTTCGTCCCTGCGCCCAGTGTCCTTCCATCTGAACCCACCTCGGCTGGGACGAGCTCGACGTCCGGGCGAGCGTGAGCGTGAACGTGATCTTCTTGAGGAATCGCCAGCCATGGTGCATGCAAAGGCGTGGTTTGTTCTTTTCCACAGCTTCTGGGCTGCTGAAGTTGTGATCAGCTCCGAGGAGCTATCAGTGCAGTTCCTCAGTCCTGGAGAAAGAATAACTGGGGATCTGACGTTACAGGCTGCTCCAAATTATGTCACGTGACAGATGGCCCCTAGAAGTTGCAAGTTGCAACAAAGAATTCGTCGCGTGAACAGGAGGTAAAACAGCAAGTGACATGAACAAAAGCGAGAACAACGTTCCGAATACAGGCACAATCTTCGTAAGAACACAAGGGTCGTACTGCGCGTTCCCGACATGCCATCTATGAACAGAGTTGGAGTTCTCGTTGGCGCGGATGAGTAATCACGCTACTCACGTGACATAAATACCGTTGCCTTGCTCGGATAGCGTCCGCACACGAAAAATGAAAAATCCTCGTTGCAGTGCCTTGCATCACCACCACGAATCCTCAGTGCCCCATCGCATACGCACTTTGGCTCGCGACGGCTCCGCATAGCTTTTGAACTCCTCTCTTTGTCCAAGTCGATCCAAGGAGGAAGTTGCCCAGCATGGTGCGTTGAGAAACGAAGCTGGAGACGGTTTTAGCCACGTCTCTTTACTGTTTACCCCTCTCCCCATGACCGTGCCAGTCTTTCCAGTCGCTAACTAGCATCGCCTCAACAATAGCCGCCTCCGCCGCACCAAAAACCCGAGAATGTGCTCAAGCGCGCTCATGAACTCATCGGCGTCAACCAGGCGCCTGCTGCCTTGAACCTGCTTCACGAGCACGTCACCAGCAAGCGCTCCCGAAATGCTCCCGTCGTGTCGCTCGAGCCTGTGATGGTTCTGCTGGTGGAGTTGGCCGTCGAGCAGAAGAAGGGCAAGCTTGCCAAAGATGCCTTGTACCAGTACAAGAATATTTCTCAGAACACCAACATTGCTACTATCGAGGTACGTCATCAGCCTGTTGAAGCAGAGGAAGAAGAAATACGAAAAGCATCAAACGGATGGGACATGGTCGTGTCGGGACCCTCTGAGCTGACATTTCCAACAGCTAGTCTTGAAGAAGTTCATCGAGTTGGCCGTCGAGAAAGTCACGGCTGCTCAGCAGAAAGCCGATGAAGTGCAGTCAACCATCGAAGCGACCGCCACGTCCAGCATCGATGATTTGGAAGCGACCGAGACTCCCGAATCGATTCTCCTCGCCACTGTGTCTGGCGAACAGTCCCGCGACCGTACCGACCGTGCCATTGTCACTCCTTGGCTCAAGTTCCTTTGGGAGGCCTACCGCACCGTCCTTGACATTCTGCGCAACAATGCTCGTCTTGAGATTCTCTACCAGAGCACGGCCTTGCAAGCCTTCGACTTCTGTCTCAAGTACACCCGAAAGACCGAGTTCCGACGCCTTTGCGAGTTGCTTCGCAACCATGTCCAGACCGCTGCCAAGTACTCCACGCAGATGCATGCCATCAACTTGAGCGACCCAGACACCCTGCAGCGTCACCTGGAGACTCGTTTCCAGCAGCTCAACGTAGCTGTGGAGCTTGAGCTGTGGCAGGAGGCCTTCCGAAGTGTTGAAGACATTCACACTCTGCTCAGCCTGTCCAAGCGTCCTCCCAAGAACGTCATGATGGCCAACTACTACGAAAAGTTGACCCGAATTTTCCTCGTCGGCGAAAACTACCTGTTCCACGCTGCTGCCTGGTCCAGATACTACTCTCTTCTTCGACAGTCCTCTGTCCTGGTGGCCAGCGGACAGGGCAAGAAGGCTGACAACCCTCCTGCTTCTGATGCGGATCTGCAAAAGGCTGCGTCGTTTGTTCTCTTGTCCGCTTTGGCTATTCCTGTCATCAGCACGTCCCGCTCTCGCGGTGCTATGATTGACTTTGACGAAGCCAGAAAGAACAAGAACTCTCGTCTCACTCACCTGCTCGGCATGACGCAGGCTCCCACCCGTAACAGACTCTTCCGCGACGCTCTGTCCAAGTCTCTGCTTCAGCGCGCCCGTCCCGAGATCCGAGATCTCTACAACATCTTGGAGGTTGACTTCCACCCTCTTTCCATCTGCCAGAAGATTTCTCCCATCTTGACCAAGATTGGCGAAGATGCTGAAATGGAACGATACATCATGCCTCTCCAGCAAGTCATCCTTACACGCCTTTTCCAGCAGCTGTCTCAGGTTTACGAGACAGTGGATGTGGCTTTTGTGGAGAGCCTGGCACTCTTCCCGGAGCCTTACCAAGTCAGCCGTGCCACCATCGAGAAGTTCATCATGAACGGTAACAAGAAGGGCGATCTGGCCATTCGCATGGATCATGCTACTGGTGTTCTCAGCTTCGACAATGATGTCTTCTCCTCGTCCAAGGCTGGAACTGCTGCCGGCTCTGCCGAGTCAGAGACCGGAACTGTGCAGCGTCTTCAGAGCACTCCTTCCGAGATAGTTCGCTCCCAGCTCACTCGTCTGGCTCGCTCTCTGTACATGACGTGCCACTACATTGACCCGAGCTATAACAAACAGCTCCAGGATGACAGGCAAGCTGCTCTGCAGCGTGCTAGCGCTGGTGCCGAGCAGGAGCGCATCGAGACTCTTGCTCGCAAAGAAATTATTCAGAAGCGCAAGGATGAAGCCTCCGAGCTCCAAGCCCGCCGCGAAAAAGAAAACGCTCGTCAGAAGCGCCTTCGAGAGCAAGCGCTTCAGGAGGCCGAGGATAAGAGACTGGCTGCCGAGCAAAAGGAGCGTGAGGCGAAGCGCATGCAGGCCGAGCGTGACCGAGTCCGCAAAGAAGAGCTCAAGAAGCAGATTGCCGAACTGGAACTTGGTAACAAGAAACAAGCTCTGGATATCGATCTTGACGACTTGGACAATCTCGACACCAACCGCCTTCGTGCCATGAAGCTTGCTCAGCTGGAGCGAGAGAAGAACGACGTCAACGAGAAGGTCCGAATTACTGGAAAACGATTCGATCACTTGGAGCGTGCCTTCCGTAAGGAGGAAGTCAAGAAGCTCAGCGAGGATTACGCCAGACAGACCGAACAGGATCGTGCCATCTACGAAAAGCTCAAGGTCAAGACGCTCAGGGAGGCCGAGGAGAAGCACACGGAGAGTGTTGAACTCAAGCACCGTCTTACCCGTCTTGTTTCAGTCTACGAGGAATTCAGAAGCTCTTTGCACGAGAGGCGCCGTGACGAGTTTGAGAAGCGCCGCAGAGACGCCGAGCGAGAGTTGGAGAAGCAAATCGCTGCACGCAAGAAGGAGATTCGCGATCGCAAGCTTCGCGAGAAGCGTGAGCGCGAAGAGAAGGAGCGCGAGCTTAAGGAAGCTGAGGAGCGTGCTGCTCGCGAGAAGGAGGAGCAGCGTCTGCGTGATGAGGCCAGGAGGGCCGAGCTGGCCAAGCACAAGGAGCAGCGAGACAAGGAGCGCCAGGAAATGTTGGAGAAGGCCGCGCTTCAGCAACGCCGCGAAGAGGAAGCTCTTGCTCGTCGCAAAGCAGAAAAGGAGAAGGCCTTTGCGCCGACGAGAACAGAAACTCCCGAGGGCCGCAGACCTCCTGTCATTGGAAGTGGCAAGTGGCGTCAAAGCGAGGCCACCAGGGACGCCAACAGCGTTACGCCACCTCCTCGCTCACTCCCACCTCCTATCGAGCGTACCGACTCCAACGATGCACCTTCAGCAGGTTCTGGCCCGCCTCGTCTGGCCCTCGCCGGATCTGGCAACAAGCCCAGCTGGCGTGAACGTGAGGCTGCCAAGGCTGGAGGTGCTGCCACGCCTTCAACGGCAGAGAGCACTCTGCCTCCTGCTGCCTCGCGAGGTGTCGGATCTCTGCGCGGCGCTCCTTTGGATCGCACTGGTTCCAACGGTGGTGAGAACAGCCGAGCTGCTCCCCCGGCTGCGGACAAGGAGCGTGAAACCTTGCCATCGCGCCCCGCCGGCAACAAATGGGTCCCCCCTCACAAGAGGTAGATGGTGGGTGCATGAATAGGAGGTGTAAGAGACTTCAAGGCCAGGACGAGCCTGTGAAGGCCTAGAACGTTGTATGTCATGAACGATAAGGATACGGACTGGTGGGAGTGGGACGGCAGATTTAGCAAATTGAACGGAGTAGAGGACGGGAGGTCGACAACTTGCACTGGTCTGTGAAGCTGGGCTGCGGCAGTAGCGCAATTTCGTTGTATTTACGTCTGGCGTCTTTTTTATGTTTCTGTTTTTTTGTTTCGTTTCCGTTTCTCCTTGCTGAAGCTGTCTCTCGTTTTCTGAATCACCCCAGGAAGAAAGTGGCCAACGGAGAGACGTGCAGTGTACTCTGACGCCGCAAGTAGCAGAACAACCTCGCATGTATCTTGGCAGGGCATCTACTACCAGGATGTAATTTTCTTTGGCTTTTCGAACGCGAAGTCTGTAATCCATCAAGTTTGTACCGTTCTCCGTGCCTAAATCCCTGTTTCGCCACTATGGTCATCCCTCTAAATCCTTGCGTAAGATTTATCCTCCCTTGCGTTGGTCTCGGCAAACTTTTTTTTCCGTGTCTCATTTTCCTTTGTTTTTGTTGTTTTACATGGAGTGCTGTGACCTGTCCATTCAACTTTGCAAATGACATAGGTAGAAAGAGCGTTGAAGAAAAAGCTGTGAGCCTGTGACTCGTGCGTGAAGTCGTGAGGAAGCACATCACATGCACCCCACGCTCATGCTATGCATCGCTGTGGGTGTTCCCGTGCAGCATGCTGCATGTTACGATGAGATGAGATCTGCATCGGATGGAGGTCTCGTAGAGAAAAGTTGTTATGTACACTGCAACATGGTTCTTGAAACTCGAAGCCTGAAGGACGAGCCTTTTCGTGCGGGACTCGTGGTACCTATGTTGTAGAGGGCCTGGGCTTTTTGCGCACATATACGTACACGACGGCATATTTTTTTCTTTACTTACCGGACATTGAGGTGAAGGCCAGAAAAGTAAAGCAAAGAAAACTGTTTCTGCTTGCGCGTGAACTAAACTACACTGCGAGTCAGGACCTGCGAAGTACGTCGTCGGGAATGTCGCAACATCATACATACACACAGAAAACAGCTTGGTCGGAAGAACGCAAGACGCTTGCTCTCATGTTCAAATGCCATCACCAAGTCTACCTCAAGTCGACGGCACCGAGCCGGAGGGCCCTCATTCAAAGGGGTCTTCTGGCCAATCGGACGATTTCCCACTGAGGAAACACTCATCGCATCTTGCTACAGGATGTATGTAGAACTTAAGCTACGCTATCATTTTCACTTGGCAAGACATGCGCTTTCATTTTGCGGGTATTTGCATACTTCTATATACAGTACCCTGGGGGGTTGCTTTTTATTTTGAGCAGATCACGAGCGATGACGGGGGCGGTTCTGTGTGTCACTGTGTCTAACATGTCTTCGTGCAGGCTGGAGTCAAATGTTTCTTACCTAGGTACCTTTGGAGAGCGATTTGATATGTTTCAACTTTCTGCTCTGGAGAAATGTGGTGCCACGGGCGGGTGGCGATCATTGAAGAAGAGATGCAAGACTCAAGAAAAGAGGCAACAAGAAAGAAAAAGGATCATGTTTTGAGACGGACATCGTTTTTCTTCTGGCGAGATAGACCCACGGTTCGTGCCTTGCATTTGTATGACTACAAGCCGCGGCAGCACACGATACAGATTACGCATGTGGATGGTGATTTATGTTATGGTGCATCTCTTTTCAGCGGTTCTTGCGCAAGATCGGCAACCTTGTCCGTTTTGATCCTACCGTCCCTACATATATACTGAGACATTGTGGCCCAGAGTCAGGGATCATCTTGACACACACACATTGTATATCTTGGAAGTTGAGATGCTCTGTAGTCACGCGCAACGGCGGAGAAGAGAATGACAGATCAGTGGACATGGGAGAGACAAACATACGTAGTTGTTCACGTCAAGCCTGCAGCAGCCCGCAGTAGCCTGCCCGTGGTGCAAGAGAGCCGAGACAGGTGACGGCGACATATCAGACCGTGTTTCAACTTGTACACCCACCCTAGAGAGATGATAACTTCTAAGTAGAGAACGGTGGGAGATTTTGTTGTACATAGGTGATGTGATTACTGGTCCAGTTCAACGTGATGATTGTAATTTGTGTTTCTTGTTTTTTGGAGTCATCTGTATCTAGGTAGTTTTGACTTACATTGGTGCGGGGGCGAAAAGGAAGAGTACCTACATAAGTGAAAGAAAGGAAAAAAAAAGACGGAAATAATACGAGGTGTATCCGCGAGTCCATTAAGTTCAACTAGAACCGCAGAAAGAACTACTGAAGTCAGTGATCCATGCCATTCATCCGGAGGTGGCGTTTTGTCTAGACCAGCTGGGCGGTGTGCCGGTGTGCCGGTGTCTGTGTTCCTGGCCGTGTTCATGAAAAGGATGTACAGAGGAAGAGCCTCTAGCTTGGTTTCTTCTTCAGCTTCCTATTGGAGATTACTATTGAACGCAGCTAAGGGTATGTGACTTGAATAGAAGCCGTCTGCTGTGCATGAGAGCTAACAAGCAACGCCAAGTCTAATCTTTGTCTTGGAGCTAGGTAGTTGCCCTTTCCAGGAGCCCGGGCGATTATGATAAGATGCTGATAGCATGTGCCGGCTGCGGCATAGTATCTCTTCGACGACATGCCTGACAGAAAATCCGCGGAAGTGCCGACGGACCTGCGAGATTGCACTTCCATCGTCAGACACAATCGTCGGTAGTCATTCGATGACAGTGTGACAGGGGGCTCAGGCCAGTATCGTAGTCGGTTTGCTTCCAATGATACGGCGACAGTAGCAGAGACTGTGTCAAAGGAATATCGCCAGTTGAAAGTCCCGCGCTTGCGTGTGCTGGTTGTCGTATGTTGATTCGTTCGAATCACTTCTCGGCCAACATCTCTCGTGACCATGACCAGTTTTTCTTTTCTTGCACCCGTCGATACATAGATGGCTGCCATGACCAGAGCCGGAACACTGTCAAGAAAATTTAGGGCCAGGGGTAGCGGCTCAGCGGTACGCTAGAGTTGCTAGACTGGGATCATCGGTCCGGACTTGGCCAGGTAAGGCGGAGAGCTGATGAAATGATTGCCGGTGATGCTGCTCTGGGGTTACCATGAGCGGCACGACGCCTGGGATAACGCAAGGTACTCGTTGTCAGACTTCGGCCCATGCCTATCTATAGCGGGCATGCTGAGAGGCGTCACTCTTGGCCGAGTTTTTTGAGGAAACGATTTGCGCACAAAGACTTGGCGTAGACGTGTCATGATTCTGGCATCTTCACTTTTTCTTGGGCTGAGTTCAAGAAGGCTTTCAAGACGTGTGCTACGGAGCACACATAGGACCTATGTACCTAGGTACCTACCTAGTACTGTTACCTACAAAAAGACGCGAATGTACATAAGCAGGTACAGCAAGGCTATTGGCCTGCAGGTGTGAGCGGGGCCGTGCGGCTTGGCGGCTCCGGTTTGCGGCTCCGAAACTTCAACATCGACCATCTCGACCTTCACCACTTCGACCGTTTTCTTCTCCGCACGCTCACCTCCAGGCTCCAGCACCAATTCTGCACCAGCTCTGCAGATTTCTCGTGTCTATGCATTCTCTTTCCCTGCCTCGTGCAAGGTCCTGCATCTGCCGATTCAACCTTGGCCCACACATTCTCACTAGAGCCATGTACGACGACGGGTCTGTTCTACATCTGTTTCTCCCTCCGCCAGTGGCCTTCACTGTAAACTACCTTCTTCCACCTTGACTTGCAGAGTGGCCTGTTTTTTCGACCACAGCTCGGCTTCAGGGCCCAGATTAGTGCGCGCTATACTCTCTTCCTGCTTCAATGTCTGCGCTTGTACGGCACATCACAGCATCTCACCGCTATGTAACGAACTTCTATGTAGTTCGACTAGCATAGACCTCTTGAAGCACAACAAGGAGACGGGTCCCGGAATCATCACTTGGTACGTTATCGTGAATCTCTATCTTGACACAGTGACTTGTATGTCTGCTTGTGATTCTGCCTTTCGTCTTTGTTCTTACACATCGCTTATACTCTGAAATAGGATGTGAGACTCAGTGGTCTACGTAGATTATAACTTGTTTTTCAAGTGATGATGGCCTCAATTTGCTTGCGGATATTTCTAAGATGTGCGGTACAGCTTAAGACATCCGGTCTGGACATCCTGGGAAATATACATCGTTTCTTACGTTCACCCCCCTCTCGCTTCCTTTTTCTCTGGAAAACTGCGAGGCATCCTGAGTCCCGACAGCTGGACTGCCCTACCTAGGATAACCCATTCAGTATCTGGTCATGTCCTGCTTTGTACCAAAATTCGTCATCTGGCGCAGGGGTAAAAGACTGGACGGACCCACAAGCATCTAAATCGCAAAAGTGCTGCAACACGGTGATCATCTGTTCACCATCTCCGCGCTATTGTCGTCAGTGGATCAAGATGATGGTAGCATCGGATTTGACTAGGTAGATTGCGCGCGTCTGCGTCAGAAATCTCTGATGCTCCAAGGGATCCTTGTCGAGTGCGTCTAGATTGATGCATCTATAAAATTATATATAGAGCCGCTGACCGTTGGCACCCCTTGGAGGCTTGACGACCTTTCTTTGCACGCCAAGTTTGTCCATCAGCTCTTAACAGTCTCTGGAAGGCGCTGTCGTCGGTCCAACTCATCGTCTATTCTTCTGCTTGATTTCTCTTTCCATCAACATGGCCTTCTCAAGGTCTGTCCTGGTCGCTGTGGCCATGGCCGTCCTTCCGTTGGCTCATGCGTGGAATACTGAGCTTCCCCCCTGCACGGAGCCGTTTAAACCATTCAGTTACTCGGGATGTTTCCAAGAGGGCAGAGGTGGTAGTGCTCTCATCTTCCGTTCCAGCCTAGACGCTGGTAACATGACGGTGGAAAAGTGTTCGGCTGAATGCAAAGGTGCGTTGTCCTGGTGCCCGTACGATCCTGAACGTTTCTATTCTTCATTTTTGTCCTGGCTCTACCAAGTTGTGGGATTTTATGCAGACTGTTCGACATGTTTCCGAAGGATGAAACACACTAACACAGAATCCCTCTAGGCAACGGTTTCCGTTACGCTGGACTGGAATACTACGGTGTCTGCTACTGCGGTACTACTATCGACGGTGCTCAAATTGACGAGTCCAAGTGTCCCTTGCCCTGCAGTGGAGATAAGACGCAGAATTGTGGTGGCGACAACACACTGTCCATCTGGCAGGACACCACTTTCCCCAGTTCCGAGAACGTATCTGTGGACGCCTACAAATCTATGGGATGCTATACCGATGACTCCAGCAAGGGCCGCGCTCTGAACTACCCCGTGGACCTTGGTGGCATTGTTTGTACCCCAAAGTCGTGTCTAGCTGCTTGCAAGAGGAAGAACTTCCCCTATGCCGGAATCGAATACGGCACTGAGTGCTATTGTGGCGTTAATCTCGCAAGCGACAGCGCCAAGGTTGATATTTCACAATGCAACTCTTACTGCCTTGACGGCTCAACTACCGACTGTGGAGGAAACTCTCGTTTAAGCTTGTGGGTTGCAAAGGACCTTCTGGCTCTGGAGCCATGTAGTCAACAGTCTGGAGCGAGTACCACATTGTCCGTGACTGCTTCCACCAAGGCGTTATATGTTTCCACCGCTACTTCTATCGACACAAGGCGAGCTTCTAGCACAACTACTACGCCTTCCACGACTACTGCCTCCGTTGAAAGCACTACAACCACTACGTCTATCGAGAGCACTACCTCCACGACGTCCATCGACAGTACTACTACCACTGCGCCCATCGAGAGTACCACTACCACGTCCATCGAGAGTACTACTACTACGTCCATTGAGAGTACTACTACCACTACTCAGCTGCCTGCCTGCACGGAGTCGTTTAAGCCATTCGTTTACTCGGGATGTTTCCAAGACGGCAAAAGTGGTAATGCTCTCTTCTTCCGTTCCAGCCTCGACGCTGGTGACATGACGGTGGAAAAGTGTACGGCTGAATGCAAAGGTGCGTTGTCCTGGTGCCCGTACGATCCTGAACGTTTCTATTCTTCGTTTTTTTTCCGGCTATACCAAGTTGTGGGCTTTTATGCAGACTGTTCGACATGTCTCCGAAGGATGAAACACACTAACACAGAATCTCTCTAGGCAACGGTTATCGTTACGCTGGACTGGAATACTACGGTGTCTGCTACTGCGGTACTACTATCGACGGTTTCCAACTCGACGATTCCAAGTGCTCTTTGCCCTGCAGTGGAGATAAGACGCAGAAGTGCGGTGGCGACAGCACACTATCCATCTGGCAGGACACCACTGTCCCCAATGAGGAGAACGTATCTGTGGACGCCTACAAATCTATGGGATGCTACACCGATGACTCCAGCAAGGGCCGCGCTCTGAACTACCCCATGGACCTTGGTGGCATTGTTTGTACCCCAAAGTCGTGTCTAGCTGCTTGCAAGAGGAAGAACTTCCCCTATGCCGGAATCGAATACGGCACTGAGTGCTATTGCGGCGTGAATCTCGCAAGCGACAGCGCCAAGGTTGATATCTCTCAATGCAACTCTGACTGCCTTGACGGATCAAACACCAAGTGTGGAGGGAAATCTCGTTTAACCTTGTGGCTTGCAAAGGACCTCCTGGATCGAGAGCCATGCGGTCAACAGCCTGGGGCGAGTGCCACACTGTCCATGACTGCGACCACCGAGCCCTTGTATGCTTCCACACTTGTTTCTATCGACACGACAACCCAAGCCTCTAGCACGAGTACGGAGCTGATTGACACAACTACTACGCCTTACACGACTACCACCGTTTCAAGCACTACATCTATCGACAGCACTACCACCACGACGTCCAGTACCAGTACTACTACTACGTCCATCGAAAGTATTACTTCCACTACGTCTATCGAGAGCACTACTACTACGCCCATCGAGAGTACCACCACATCCATCGAGAGTACTACTACCACGTCCATCGATAGTACTACTACCAGGCCAATTGAGAGTACTACTACCACGTCTATCGAGAGTACCACTACCACTTCCATCGAGAGCACTACTACCATTTCCATCGACAGTACTACATCCATTCCTCTAGAGTTTACTACTGCGCCTACTTTCATAACTAGTAGGCGGCCTACTCCCACTTTTGATTGTGATGAGACGACTACCAAGGCCGCCAGCCTGTGTACCGCCACTGTGACTGTACCTCCCAGGTGCGAGTGGCAAGCTGGCAACTGGTGCGCACCATCCTTGCCATCATGGCAGGACAAATTCGGCTGCATCATGGCCAAAAGAACGTGTGACAAGCAGGTCAGCTCCTGCTTCAGATACGCTGGCTGGCCCGGATCCCTCGAGTGCTTCAAGTTCAAGCAATGGTGCCAGTACCTGAACCACCACTGCGAAACCGAATGTCCCGGCTACGGCTGCAACAAGTCCAACTGCTGGACCAAAGCCCACGGCGGTATCGCCAAGCCCCCTGCTTACCCTCCCACCACAACCACCACTGTCTATCCCTGCGACAACATTCCCAAGCCAGTTCCCACCCCGCCGGCCCTCATCTGCCCTCCCGAGCCTGTCAACCTCTGCATTCAGCCCGCTAACGTCAGGTACGGCTATGGCCTCGGCAAGCCCGTCGGCGGTATCCCCCTACCTATTGTCGGCTGCAACGACCGCGCGGAAGAGTTCCAGCAGAAGCCTTACAAGTACTACGGAGAGCCTGATTCCCGACGATACCACGGCTTTTCCTGGCGCGAGTGGCCCAATGTGTGCGTTTCAGCTTGCAAGGAGCAGTACGACGCATGTCTCAGCACCTACGGCAAAGGTTGCCAAACCGTCGGCTCGAGGAGAAACTACAACAAGCGCTCCGAAGACTCCGGTGATGAGACCGTCAAGAAGTTCTTTTGGGGAGGCGGTGGAGGAGGCTGGGGAGGCTCCTGGGGCGGCGGCTGGGGAGGCGGCGGATGGGGTGGCGGCGGCTGGGGTGGCGGCGGCTGGGGTGGCAGCGGCTGGGGAAGTGGTGCATGGGGAGGAGGCTCTGCCGGTTCTCAGACTTGTGCTGTGGCTGGCTATGGCTTCGCGGGTACGTGGCTCGGAGCTGGATCTGATAGCCCTCAGTGCTGGGGTCATGGAGGCAATAAGCCTGACTGGGCTCGCGCGCGTTGTGAGGCTCAGTATAGGGATTGCGTGGCTGTGAACCAGTGGAAGAATTTTGGGCGGATGTGTAACCGGTATGACGGCTGCTGAGGGGTTTTCTTCTTTTCTGTTTTTTTTACCGAGGGACTTTGTTGTTTTTCCTTTCTTTTCCACGAGAATATGTATATAATTCTTATTGGGCTGGCCTTGGCCAGTTGACGGGATTTGGAGCAAGGCTTTTGCGCTTGCTTTGCAGGCCTTGCTCACTTCTATCTTCTTTTATTCTTCCTTCTTCTTTTTCTTCTCTTTTCTTCCTTTTGGCTTATTAGTGTGACATTTAACTGAATAGATCAGACTTGTACGCGAGATACACCCGCATGAAATCTCAGTAGCATGACCTAATGAACATGATCTGATAAAATCGTGGCTCAAGGCGCACCACCTGCTTGTCAATCCATCCACACAGTCCACAGCTCAAGGACACACAGCGCCCTCTATTTCAACGGAATTGCAACGCAGTGCCTGTACTATCGTTTATGAGCCCAGTCCATGTTCTCACTCTGCTTAGTCCTGGCACTTCTTCAAAACTGGGCTCACGTAGTAAACTATTCGCTGTTGGGCGGGAAATAGGCTGTAGGGTAGGTATATCTTTCCGCTTACTTTCGGCTCCCCTTTGATCACCATCTCAATCTCGTGCATGCAGCAAAGACTCACATTGTTCGTCCCCTGAAATCAATTTCAATTCGCAGTACATCTGCGCGAACCCCAATTCTGATCCTCACGCCTCTTTCGCGCCCCCTTTACTCTTCTTTCTCGAGCAGGTTACTGTATATCCAATCTCCCCCTCCCCCGCATTGAGAGGCCAGCCCTAGGTACCAGCCCTCACTTTTGCGCCATCAACAACGCCTGCCACTGATCGAAGTCAATTCAACTGCTCGGGATTTGCTCGTACCACCTCCCATCAAACGCCCTTCATCCGCCGTGAAAGCCGTCACACCAGACAGCTCATCCCCCATCTCAGGAGTCAGAATGGTACACAAGCTCCTCGCGACAGCCTCCTCAACGGCATCCCACATCCTCATATCCCCTTCCACACTCTGCCAATCCATCTTCCTCCTCGCAGCTATAGCCATTCTATCGCTGCAGATCCTCCTCCCCCGCGATGCGCGCAGCATAGTAATGGACTATGGAGCCCGACGAGATGGGCGACTGAAACAGCAGCGCAGCAGAAGTAGACTCAAATTGCTACTTATGAGGATAGTAGAGCTGGCGACTTCATACGGACAAGTTCCGCATGCGTGGTTCTGGCACTTCTATCTAGTTTCGACGGGTCTCTCTGTTTTCTGGGCATGGCAGTACCTAACTCGTGGCTCCGTCATGGGGGTTTTGGTTGAGAGGCAGCAGCAGCAACCAAGTCCGTCTATGGAACTCGGGCGCGTGTTTCTTGCGTGGGCTATGATGGCGGCACAGGGATTTAGGAGGTTATTGGAGTGTTTTTGGGTGACTAGGCCGGGGAGGACGCCCATGTGGTTCATGCATTGGGTGTTGGGGCTGTTGTTCTATACGGTCATGAGTGTTGCGGTGTGGGTAGAGGGATCTGGTGAGTCTTTTGTTATCTACCTATATTCATTACCATCTCCGAATTGTCTACCCCTCTCCTCTCCATCATCATTCCCTTCGTCGTCGACCGTTGCGTTTCTCTGCGTTTGGCCCTCTGCATGCTGGCTCTGGAAACGGCCCACAGTGAGGAGCAAGGTTCCCGATAAAGAAAGATCTTCGAAACAGAACCATGGCCTGCTAGCAAGAGGACTAATGACCAATAGGCGACATCATCAAATCGTGGCATTCACCGAAACCTGCCGTGTCGTGGACAACCCGAGTGCCGTGGACGCTGGCCGTATTTTTGGCTGCGTGGCTGAAACAGAATGAGTGCCACAGATACCTAGCCAGCTTGAAAAAGTACACACTGCCTGACGAAGGGGTTTTCAAGTATATTGTCTGCCCGCACTATACGTGTGAGTGTATCATCTACTTGGCCATATCGGTCATGGCAGCCCCGCCTGGGAGCTTCTTCAACACGTCTATTCTTTGTGGTTTGGTGCTTGTTGTGGTCAATTTGGGAGCTACGGCCGCGAGCACCAAGCAGTGGTACGCTGGCAAATTCGGAGCCGACAAGGTGGCTGATAAGCCGAGGATGATCCCAGGCATATTCTGATGGATAGGGGCCACGTCGTTCGGGAACCGAAAGGGAAGGGTCTTGGTCCAAAACCAAGCCCGTGTCTCGGCACAACTCTTGCGCCGCCTATCTTTTGAGAAACATGTTGAGCTTGCTACCTATTTTGGAAACCTTGAGTACGTCTCGATAGGTTAAGCTGGTCCGCGTTTCTCGGGAATTGCAGCCGTCGGCGAACAGGTGGGCATCTCGGAGGAGCGACCAGTTGGCTATGCTATCAGCGGACAAGTTTACGTCTTCCTCGATATTGGCGATCCCATGCAGGTAATCTGTATACAGAGTGTCTGTAGTAACGAGGAGGCTACGAGGCTCTTGAAGGATCCTCCAAGCAGGCACTGCATCTAAAGCACCATCTTCCTTGCTTCGGTGCAAGTTCAGACATAGACTGGATCCCAGACTGACGGTACACACAACAGGCCAGTACGCAGCGCCATCCTACAAGTTATGAGCTTTCTCTCACAAAGGGCGTTTCTCTACGGAGGTATCGGTCGAGTACTTAACTTATGGGGCATGATGCCAACCCCCCGAGGGTATTCATTGATCAAAACGTGGTTGGGTCGTTGATGCGGACTTTGGGAGAATATATGGCTCGAGACAATCGCGGCTTCGGATGCAGAGCTCGGGGCTGGAGTGTTGGCAGCGGTTGGAAGGGACAGAAGCCGAGACACGACTGGATCCTCGAGCCAGGCAGGGAGCGGTGCATCGAGTAGTCTATCCTGTACAAGATCAGACGGCCACGTTTGTAGCCTGCGATGTGTAAGTTGTTTCCATCTTGGCTTTGGAGCAGCTGCAATCTAAAGGGGCCTGTCAACAAGGAGCCCGTCGACTACGTGCAAAGCAAATCAACCCGGGAGACGACATGCGTTGTACAGAAGAAATACTAGGGGCGGGGCGAGGAGCAATCGGGTGGGTGACGACGCACTTTGTCGAGTATAAGCTGCTCCTCCTCTGAACTAATGAAGTTCGGAATGTAGTACGCAGTCGATGGCAAGCCTTTTATTCGAGCCTGTTCAAGGTCGGACGGCAGCGAGAAGGCGTCGATGGCTGTCATGGGTGAGAGAAGCAAAGATCGGAGATGGAGGTGTATTCGAGAGACGAGGGCGGTGACGGGTGGTGTGCTGCGAACTGGGCGATCATTATCATCAGCCGAGCGGGAGAACTGAAACAAACTGAGCAAGGCCCAACCACTGATCCCGGGGTCGCATCGATGGAGGCCTCCGCGGTACCGTCACTGGCCGCGGACTTGAATGATCGAATGGATGATTCCTTCCGTGATGAATGCTGAACGCCTGCCTCGTGTCCATGCAATCGAAGGACACCTGAGAGTAGTCTCACACTAGTGAGTGCTCCGGCATAAGGAGCGCCATGACCGACTGTCAGATTGCCAAGCCTCAGAGCCGCACGACGAGGGGTGAGCTGGTGCAGAGCGACTCCCAGACTCCCAGCTATGCCAAGTAGTTGGTGTTGCGAACTCTGCGCGGCGTAAATCTAGCCGCCAATGGTTGTATAGCAGCTGGTGCGATGCGTATACGGCCGGTGACAGGGCCGTCCGATCGAGACTGATCACTTACCTTCCTGGTACGTTGCTAAAGTAGGTGCGTATGGGAACGATGCGTTACTTGAGTCGAGTCTGAGGTGTGCTGTGCCACTCCTCATTCTGTGGTGTACGATGTCTCGCTCGTATCATCCGTAGATGCGCATCACCTGCGGTACTGCGTTGCTGTGGTGCTCGGTGATTGATAAGACGACGGACTTGAGGCGGAGAGGATGTAAGTGAAGTCGAATATTATAAGACAGAGGACGGAGGGGATGAGAAGGACGAGAAGCGGCAGGCTTGATGTAGGGAGGGGCCTGCAGGATGTGCAAAAATGGTGCCGGTTTGTTTAATGTTGATGGGTTGACGGGATGAAACCCGTTGGACTGCAAAGTGAAGAGCGAGAAGTGCAGGAAGCGGAGGAGCAAGGAGGCGTCAATGCAGGAGAAACCAAGGGGTTCTTCCCAAAGACGGGGGACAGGTGACGAATAATAACTGCCGACGCGTTCAGAATTCCCGGCTGGTGCGCGGGGGACATTTACCTGAGGGCTGCAGCCTGCAGCGATTCCGGCCCAAACTGAATGCCCGCCGCACTCGAACGAACTTGATCCCTACTGTCCAATCAGACGCCGGTCTCGAGCCTCCACACCTGCCGATTCGTGGCTGGCCCGAACGGTTTGTTGGCCCTGTTTGCGGCGTACGGAGGAGACCCAACATTATACCTACGCACGCGGAAAGAGCGAATGCACACGTCCTGCCTCGGCGACCTATGTGACTATGTCGCTCCTTCTCCCTCGGCTTGCGTGGTCTTACCTCCAAGTTCTCTCTCTCCGGCAAGCTCGGCCCTCGACGTTGGCACGCAGACGTTTTGAGGGTTCCATGCTATGATGCGACGACCCGCCTGTCCCGGCCTGTCCTGGCACGCGCTGGACCTCTGGACCCGCTGCTGTATGTGGCCAGGTCTGCTCCGTGGCCGCGTCCGTGTCCGTGCAGGCTGCAGCACCACCACCAATTCATGGCCGCTTCGCTTCTTCGTCTTCTCCTCCATCCCGGCCCGTCTTGTTTTCCCTTGTTACAACCCATCGTCGCTGCAGTCTTCCAGCAAACCATCATCGTCAACCTTCATCGTACATCTCTCTCAGCCCATATCCTTCGTTCTGCCGTCGTCTGTGGAAGGCTCCATCCCCTCGAACGCTCATCCTTACTTAGCTGGCAGCTGTTATTCACCACTGGCCCAGAACAACATCACGATAGCATCCTTACCGGTCCGTGACTCCAGTCAACGCCGTGCTTTCTGTGCCGTTTAGCCGACCTGCCACGCGTCCGTTCAGCGAAGTCCTCGACAGGGGCTGCAACGAGATTGCGTGACTGCAACAACCTGCACGAACCTGCACGAATCTGCACGAACATCACCGCTCTTCTCTCCCCTCACGGCTTTCTTTCGGCATTACCTACCTAGTGAGACGCGCCGATCTTTGGTCGCTTGAGTCATCGTCTTAGTCACGGCCAGTCTCTGCCGGCAACTCTTCCAGCATCCAGGATGGTTCTATTCACCCGATCTTTTTGTAGATGATAGCCATGGATGCGCAGAATGCTGCTGACTCGGACCAGACGAGGCCTGCTGACGCTTCCCCAAAGCACCAGCGTGGCTCCGAGACTGACGGCAAAGCCAAACCACCGTCGGCAGCAACAGCGACATCCCCTCAACGCGATGCAAAGGCCAAGCCCGTCGCTCTCGCAATGGAACATCTTCCCGTCTCGACCGAGGACCGCGACTCCGACGCCGAAACCATAGTGCTCCCGGGAAAAGATGGTCACTCTCCCTCCAAGATTCGTAAAGTGAGGCAAGAAGACAAGAGTGAGAGCGATGGAGATCGGTTCAAAGAAAAGGGCACAGCCAATGGACATGCAAATGCCAATCATGATGGTGACAAGAGTGCTGCTCCCGCGCCCGCCATTCGGCTAGGCGAGGATGCCAGCAAGAAGCCTCTTTCCGTCTCTGCTGGTTCATCTGCCGATAAGAACAATCGAAATCGTCACAAAGATGCTGCGTCCAGTGGGTTGAGTTCTGCGCCGACGTCTCCACCACATCATCACCGTACTTCCCTTCTTCACAGGCGGCGGTCGGATGCCGCCAACTCAGCACCATCCGATTCTGAAATCTCTGCACATAGACTGACATCAAAGACAACTCTGCGCGACAAGTCGAAATCAGGTCATCGACTACCCTCACACAAACACAGACCCCCTCCCAAGTTTGCTTCCGACGACGAAGGTGACTTTCGCAAAGCTCGCCCGCCGCGCACCACAAGTGTCGGCCTTGATAGAGCCAAACATAAGGACTTTAGAACCCCTCACCACAAACACCATAACCGAGATGCTTCGAATTCACCTCCTCCACGGCAACATCGGAGGAGCACATCTTATCAACATCATTCTCAGCTAACCTCTTCCAACGGCCTGGGCAGCAAGAAACGACGCCCACCTCCCCCTCTTCACTCTGCTAGCTATCAGACAGACGACTCTTCCAACGGCGATAGTCCTCATCCTCGTACCTCAAAGTTGCGCAGCCTTACTACTCCCGCCTCGGTGGAGACCAACGCCTCACCAGCTAAGATGGGCCCTCACAAGAAGCACCTCGATGCTCACGGTCAGACTCTGCTCGCCAGAGCGTGCGCGCGCGGCGAATACGAAGGCGCCAAGCAACGGCTTCGTGAACGACCAGAGGATTTAAACGTCGCCGACTATGCCGGAAACACACCGCTTCAGATAGCCGCAATCAACGGTTGCGAAGATATTGTGAAGCTCTTGCTTGACGCTGGCTGCAACTTGGATTGTGTCAACTACGATAAAGACACTCCTTTGCTCGACGCTGTCGATAATGGCCACTTGGGTGTAGTGAATCTTCTGCTCAACGCTGGCGTCAACCCTCGTAAAGCCAATGTGAACGGAGAGGAGCCCATTGACCGTGTAACCAAGGATACCGACAACGCGGACGAGATCCGTGCGGCACTGCTGAAAGCCAAGAAACGAGCCGGTGAAAGGCGGCGGACGTCTGAAGATCGGCATTCTCACACGGACTACCTCGATGCGCGGGACTCTCACGCCCCTGAAAGCCCTCGGAACTCGCCAGCAACAGCCTCTGGCGGTACAAGTCGGAGGACTGGGACTGTTCGCTCCACGAAAACCAGAAATGACTTACTATACATGCCCCTCGACGACAAGACTCTCCGACAAGCCGCTGGTCGCGGCGACGAAGAAACTGTCGCACGCATACTGCAGGTCAAAGAGGGCTACGACGATCCAGAGTCTATGGTAGCCGCAGCCAGAGGAGGCCACGACTTGGTCATACAGCTCCTGCTAGGCTTGGGCGGTGCCAATGCTGATCCTGGCCCGGTGAACTCGTTGCCTTCAGAATTCGCTACACCCATTCTCGCCGCGATCGGGCAAGAGAACATTAAGGTTGTGGAACTGCTTTTGGAGCAACACGGTTTTGATCCCACTCGGCGCTTCAAAGGAGAGACCTACTACGAGATCGCTCGAAGACGGCAAGGAACCAATTGGAAAGAGGAGGAGCATCTGCTCAAAAATGCATACGACGAATACAAGCGGTCTCACAAAGATATGCTGAAGACCAAGTCACCCGGTGGTCGTCGTGAGCGAGAAAGGATGGCGCGAAGAGACGATGCGATGGAAGACGTGAAGCCGCCGATCAAACAACGACATTCTAGTCCTGCTAGAGAAAGCGAGCACAAGAAAAAGTCATCAAAACACGACGGCTCAAGGGATAAAAGGGGGTCACATTCTATACACAATACCAAGGGGGACGAAGAGTTTCGGAGAAAGGTCCTCGCGTCAAGACCCAAAAAGGAAGCCTCTGGGATTTCTGACCGTGAACTCTCGCCTTCTCTCGCACACAAGGCACCAAAAGCTCGAAGAACCGAATCCGATATCGCTGGCATGTCGTCGGACGGAGAAGTAGCAAAGCCCAGGCGAAAATTGGTATCAAAGGGCGAATTGAGAGGTGAACGTGACAAACAAAAGCGCCACGCTTTGCACAGGGAGCCACCATCAAGCCCTAGAGAGAACCGCGGGGCTGACGACCTATCGGAGAAGGCAAGGCGGCTTGACAAACACCTTGAAAGGGCTAAGGCTCTCAAGCGTGACGAAACAAGAGAACGGCGGCCTTCGGGTGATGGAATGTCGAGGAAACATCGAACGAGCTTGACACCTGAGAGGCCTACTGATGCCAGCAAGAAAAGTCACGATGTCCCCGTCAAAAGGCGGCGCCTGGATGTAGACGGCCATGAAAGTAGGGTCAGACGCATAGCACTAGACGACAATCGGCAGCGCAAGCCCACTTCATCTCGAGACGATTCTGTCAGACCCACCAATACGTTGAACCAGAAAGAGCGAGATGAGAATCCAATACATGACTCAGAGATCAAAACTGTCCTCCTCCCACGTGGGGAAAAGCCAATTCATGTCAAGGACGAGGATGTTGATATCCCTATGCCTGATCTTCTTCCCGAAAATTTGGCGGAGACCAGTTTAGATGAAGACAGAGCCAAGCTCGAAGCAGTCAGGGCAAGAAAGATGGCCGCGGAGCAAGAAGCACTCGCCAAAGCAAAGGAGGAGGAGGAAGATCGAAGGCGTGCCGAAGCGGAAAGGTTGATGAAGAAGAAAGAGAAGCTGGAAGAGTCTCGTAGAGTGGAAGAAAGCAAAATGCGCCTACAAGAAGCGGAAGCGAAGAAACGGAAGGAGAAGGAGAAGGAGAAGGAGCAAGAACTTCGTGATGCGTCCCAGCAGGAAGAGGTTGAAAAACTGGCTGTGGAGGAGGAGAAAAAGAGAAAGAGGGAAGAAGAGCTGAAGAGAAAGGAGGAAGAGGAGAGGAAAAGAATACAAGAGGAGAAGAAAAGGATAGAAGAGGAGAACGCGAAGAAGAAGAAGAGACAGGAGGAAGAGGAACAAAAGCGCGAGGAACAAGAACGCCAGCGTATAGAACAGTTGCAACGCGAAGCAGCGGAAGAGGCGCATCGTCAACGGGAGGAGGAGGACAGAATGGAGCGCGAGCGCCGTGACCGTGCCCATCGAGAAGAGTTGGAACGCAAACGCGCGGCACGAGAAGCTGAGTTGAACCGCATTCGCGAGGAACAAGAATGCGCTCAACTGGACAAACTTCCCCCGCTCCTTCGGTGGCTTGTCAAATGCCCTAGCCCCAAGACAACAGTGGTTGCCGAGAAGTTCAAAACCATACTCGGTGTACGATACGACACAATACGGCCAGCGTTTACGGGCACACCAGAAGGCCGCGAGCAGTGGGTTCTCAATACCCATGTCGCTTTACTTCTGGGTGAGAAAGACTTGGATCTGTCAAGATGTATGTGCAAGTAATAGCGTGCTTTCCTGCGTTGTCCCTTTTTTCTTTAATTTATGAAATTGATTTCGTTGAGACATGACCAGAACTAATATGATTTTAGACACTGCTTGGGAGCGCGCCCCTGTTTCTCACCTCGGAAAAATTACTCTCTGGCGAACAGAGTGGCCGAGATACTGCTTGTTGTCAGAGAAGCTGTGGGACCTTGGCCGTCAACTTCCTGGCTGCTA
The DNA here is from genome assembly GCA_004016085.1 of Claviceps quebecensis. Classification (NCBI taxonomy): domain Eukaryota; kingdom Fungi; phylum Ascomycota; class Sordariomycetes; order Hypocreales; family Clavicipitaceae; genus Claviceps; species Claviceps quebecensis. The sequence continues at coordinate 29,812 of QEQW01000287.1, forward strand.
CGGTGACGACATTGATCCGTCCGAGTGTGATTTCCACACCAGGCAGCAGTTGATCAGGGCCGGGTGGAAGAGGTTCGAGGCCCTGGATATGTTCTTTGTGAAGGTTCGTCTTAAGCGCACGCCATAACGGTGATGATTCTGACCTCATTGGGACTAACCTGTGTGTCCAAGTTATCCGATTTTCTCTATACTATACCCAATATTCCCCACCTTCGCAACATCAAGTTGACGGTGGAATATCGCGAATTGTTGGAAAGTGAGGCACAAGTTCCAGGATGGCAGCCTACGTGTAAATGGAAGCAAGATCCGGGTGTGGATCGGTTCCACGGATTTGCGCCTCGTCGCAAATACTACCTCCACGGAGCCTTTGTCGGTGAAGAGCTGCCAAGCCCCTGTCAAATAAGCAGCAGCCCTTTTCCCGAACCCCGCGTTCCGCGCCGAGGCATCATACAGGTGTTTCCCGAGGATCCTGATTATGTACGGATCTGTATGGAGCAGGGCCTTGAGCACTTGGTCAAGGGTGTGCGAACGCCTTCTCTGACCAATGGCGACATTTCATCGCCGAGTCTGCCGCAGAACTCCACGACACCGACGACGGAATCTGTGAATGGAGAGCATGATCGTACAAATGAGGCCCAGGCGAGCGACATTTAAGGTCTTGTTTGAGTCGGGCTAATACTATGCGGTGTATGATCCCATACACGCATAGGATACCGCCCTTATCCAACCAAGCTGTCACCCCGAGTCAAGCCGACGGACTGCAGGCGCGACGTGACGCAAGTTTTAGTATCAGCAATCGACTACAGAGTTGCCATTCTGAATATACTATTATCACTACTACTCTACCTACTACTACCTCTACTACCGCTTCTACTACTATCACTCCCAAAACGTACTTTTTTCTCTGGATTAACACTTCGTCTCCTCTTGCCCACACTTGGGTCTCGTTGTTTCGAACAGATATAGGCTTCCAGTAAATAGTAAGCTGCTGCGGTGCGATAAAACTCACCAATTTCAAGCATGGAAAGCGGGTAGGAAACCAGAATTGGGGAGTCGAGGGTCTGCTTTTTTTTTTTTTTTGCCTATGGCTCGATAATGACTAGACACGATGTGGAGACGTTCTCAACGGGTAACAGGTGTGGGATCTGGGCGTATGCGTTATGCTTTTTTCGGGTTGCCATGCTCAATTTTCTTGGATCTTTGCCTTTTGAAGGAAAACACCGGCTCGGGGCTTGCCACTAGGAGGCTCAGGATAGCGAAGTAGAGAATGAGGGGGAATACAGCAGGAAACGTGGGGGCGCGGGCCGGGCGTGTCAGGAATGGGGTAAAGGGAGGAAGCATAAGCTGAGGCGTTATTCTTGATATCTTGTCGTTTTCTGAGCGAGATACCTATTTTTTTGTACTCGGCTGAATGTATGATCATGAACTTGACGATGAACCTGACGGATAGGGAATGCCACCCTACTTCCGATGGTAGTATATTTATCTTGTGTGGGTTGTTTGAACGGGGTACCTATCTTTGTCGATTGTCGCTGCTAGCGGTATAACTACCTAACGTACCTCTGTCATCGAGTCTGCCATTTGAGAAGGGCCGTGGAAACGAAGGGGTTTCAAGTATATACATACCTACATGCAGTCAAGTCTCTCGCTGTGTGTACGCGCTGGTTGTCGATAATAAAAGTTATGTACGGAGTCCATGTATGTAGGTAGTACATAGGTACATAATGGTTTGCCAAATCAACGCTGAAAAAGACCCAAACCTGACATCAGGAGGGTGTCAGGTGGACGGCTGAGTCCTGACACAGCTGACAGAAATTAAGCGGACTGACCCGGAGATCTATACTCGTGGGTAAAACGTTTGAAAAAAGTAACCCACTATACCTAGTGGGTGACTTTGGCCGAGAACATTTGGTTAAGTCGAGAACAAAAACTGCCCCACTTAATCGCGTTTGCCCTCACTTTCCGTCGCGTTTCCCTCAACACAACACCATTCTCAAGAAACAATTTCTAGCATTTTCGCATCAACAACTATCCAATAATTGCCCCGTAACGTAGTAGTGCATCATGCCACCTCATACTAAGGCCTCCCCCGCCCTGGCGGCTGCGCGCGACATCGTGATCGACCAAGAACGCCCTCACCGCGGCGATCACAAACGCCTGACTATTGGGGCCGCCGCAGATAGATATCATGTATCAATCTCTGCAGTCCATCGCCAGGTCAAGTCATTGAAGTAATCCGGAAAGCCTTCTTATAGTGATACTTGCATAGGTCGGCCAAGGAGCCTCAACGACAGCGAAGAGCGTGCTGTTGTTGCGTATATCATTTGACTTGAAAGAGCAGGATTTCCAGCAACTCGTCAAGTCATCGAAGAGGCGGCAAATAGGCTGCGGTCGCTAAGAACGCCTCCAGCCCCTCCTGTTGGCTATCATTGTTATCGACGTTTTCTAGCGGATAGCCCTCAGCTGGGGATGAAGCGGAGTATCCGGGCTTTTGAGCGTGGCGATATTGACCAGTTTGAACGATTTTATGCTCAACTAGCAGAACATATTAAACACCGCAAACTTACGGCATCGCAGATATTCAACGCGGATGAGTGTGGAATCCGC
>QEQW01000288.1:0-32389 GCA_004016085.1 Claviceps quebecensis
CCCCCCCCGGGGGGGGGGGGGGGGGGGCGCTATACGGAGTACTGACTTTGCACATACAGAATACTAGGTAATAAAATTTGAGGCGACAGGTAGCCTCTGTGGAGTCCCAATCATTAACTTGGCCGGTCGTCAAGACGCGCAGGTGATTAGGTACATGGCCGAAGGTTACAGTACGTACAGGTATCAGTGATCACAAATGCGAGGCTTACTGGATCCACTTTCATTACGTTTACGGTTTGAGTACCTGTCTCATAGCACCCGTTGAGAGAACTACGAAGTACTCTTATCATTAATCAGGTCACAGGTGTCATTCTTATTCTTTCTCCTGTCTCTGTCGATGAACAATCGAAAAGTCGGAACTGCCATGACGTGGGTAACACATACCGTAACCTCGGCGGGACTTGTTATTCTGGCACACTCGTATGTTTTGTTAGAAGTCATTACTCATTTCGATGCTAACGTTGCTAGCTCAGTGGCTACTCAGCTTATGAACACTCTGCAATTACACCAACGTTGACGGCATCTGCTCTGGGCACGCGCCAGACAACAGTTGTCCTTCCGATCGATATTCGTCTGCAAACGATTTTTGCTACCCTGTTGATATGTTTCGGCTTGGTCATTGCATCGGAGAATCTGCGCCCGATCCGCTGGCATGTTTGGGCAGGAAATTTTGGGCGACAAGGACGTGCTGCTTTGATTAACGAATCTGGGCGGTTGAACCCGAATTTTCCTGAATGCCCCTTCACCATGCTCGAATCACGCCCAGCTTTTCTGAACATTCGAAGGGAACGCCGAGAGTTCGCTCGTTGGGCCGAAGATGAAATGTAAAGTAGCAAAATCAGCATACATTCTCGTCCTGCGTCGGCCAAAGTGTCAGGGTTTGAGGGTCTACACGGAGTGAAGGTATGATCAAGAGCCCGCGAGGCATTATTGAGCTAGGGGTCGGATGATGACGGTTTCGATCTCTGGCCTCCCACAAACCGTGTGAGCGGCCATCGCTAGATACCTCTCGGCGTGCATATGTTTCTGCGCATGTCTTGCCCTCTGATACGTATACATATCACATGCCTTCATCCCATGCCTTCATCCCATGCCTTCATCCCATGCCTTCATCCCATGCCTTCATTCCATGCCTTCATTCCATGTCTTGCCACTGTCCTCATGAAGGGACACAAAGAAACAGGCTGCGTAATTCTGTCTTCAGCCGAATCACGAAAATCTTGCGATTGTATAATGATGAGCAATTACTGTTATACTAGATTCCCTAGTAGTCGAAATTAGTATTGATTTAATAAGTAAGGCGACTATGTAATGTCACAAGTCGCTGCCGATAGGTAGCCCCCTTGAACATAGAAGAAGCCGCATCGAATTAATAAGCCATAGATACCATTGTTCAAAATGAAGGCCTGAAGTGAGCGCGTCATGCATGCAGCATACCTCCCACTCACTGCCTTCATAGGTAGACTGTACTTGCTAATAAGACAGGGGCAACTAGCCAAAAAAAGAATTAGTAATCAAGGCGTAGCTTAGCAGATGTTATCTGTCACGGACTGCTTATAACTTGATCAAACCTTCATGGCACGAAGCAGCCAGGCTGTTTCAACGCGATTTTGGATGAAGCCTTGACCTGCGAAAGTGCTTTAAAAACAAATATGAGTTTTAGAGGTTCTTAAAATGATGAATCAAAGGCCCTTTCAACGCAAACAGTTAGGTATGTAACGTCCATCGTTAACGTTCGCTCGTGTGTGCAGAGTCTCACAAAATTGCAACGATCTGTAGCGGGCCATTTCCTTTCTGGACTCGGCTCTGGAGTCGCGTCAGCTGTGATTCTTCAGCCCCTAGACCTGCTCAAGACACGTGTGCAGCAATCCGGACGTTCCTCTTTCTCCGCGTGCTGGACAGACATACTGCGGTCCCGCCAATTTCCTCGGAGCCTATGGCGTGGGACAGTACCCTCGACCTTGCGTACTGGGCTTGGGTCGGCGATATATCTGACTTCATTGAACGGCATTCGTCAATATCTGCAGCAAGCTGGAACTCGGAATGCGTCATCTGCACTTCCCATATTGACAAGCTGGCAAAACCTAGCGTCTGGAGCAGCAGCCAGAACATTTGCGGGCCTTGTTCTGATGCCACTTACCGTGATTAAGGTGCGATTTGAGTCAAACTTATACACCTACCCATCAATGGTATGTGCTGCCGCTGATATAAAGCGGCATGCTGGATTACGTGGCTTTTTTTCAGGGTCTGGAGCAACTGCTTTCAGAGATGCACCGTATGCTGGGATGTATGTGTTATTCTACGAACTGCTAAAAACCAAGTTGGGAGCGTTAGCAACGTCTACTTCGTCAAACTTCGATCATGATGTGCACCAAATGACGACCTCTGTAGCAAATTCTGTCAATTTTGTTTCAGGAATGTTTGCCGGGGCTGCCTGCTCAGCGATATCAAACCCTTTCGATGCCGTGAAGACGCGGATACAGTTGCAACCTCGCCAATACCGAAATGTGGGACAAGCAGGATATAAAATGATTGCGGAAGACGGATTCTGGTCTTTATGGGATGGTTTGGCGTTGAGAATGAGCCGCAAGGCATTGAGTTCAGCATTGGCCTGGACAGTTTATGAACAACTTATTCGCCGTCTCAATGCAGCCTAGAGAACTTTCCACCAGCTCCCTCAGGCCAACCACGACATCACCTTTCCCAATATCACAGGCGGTCTTCCAGAGCCATATCAATGACGACGAAGCCGAGATGTACAGGTTGGCACATGAGATACATCCATCAACTGCTCGCCCGCTAATGCGCGTGTACGAAGTTCCGGCACCAGCAACGTCATGATAGCGCAACAAAGCTTTCAGCTTTCAGCTTTCAGCTGTAAGTACCAGATATACTTAACTATCTACTCAGGCGGTCTTTGGCACCAACCAGACACAAAGGGGAGAAGGCAATAAGAGAGAGCCTCCATCATTTTTATTTTGGGCGACGAGCTCTCTTGTCTCTCCTGCTTCTATTATCTCGAGTTTCTCAAATGAACCTCGCTTGCCCAAGAGATCAACAGTCTTCTTTTGACCAACAGGCACCTTATAGACCTCCTTATACCGCTTGGGTGGGAATGGACATTGCGAATTCCCAATTTCCTTCCCAGGTACTCCGGGCGCTGGCTAGTATTCTATCATAGGAGACGAGAGGGCGCAAACTTGAACCAGTTATATACTGTTCCGGAGTGTTGGATTCAGTTGTATGATGCCTGTTATTTAGGCCGACGGGCGCATCGTAGAGCTCATCCCTTCTAAGGCTGTGATTAGGAACACTCTCTAACAATAGGTACTGAATAGTCAGTATCCATTACGGCAGATGCGCACATGCCACAAAGACGTCTCTGTCGTCGTCAGGGCAGTTAATATAAATTCTCTATATAAGCTCGTGCATGATATTACACGATGACAACATGATTAGTAAAGAGGCATACGGAGTAGATGATAACAAGCATGTGATGAATGCGACTTATGCGTCAACCTGTAGAACGGCATAGCGAACCTCAAGGGATTGTTTGACCGCGGAAGGTCATTGCTACATGAGCTGGTCAGGTGAGAAGAACCACTGAAAAAGATGCAAATAATGAGGCGTTTGACTTTCGTAAATTTCCAACGCCACCAATGGTTTGTCCCAGAGATCGAATTAGAGTCGTGCGATGCAAGCGCTCCGTGGGTAACCTCTAATTCCAATCCAAGCGTATATGTATATATGGTTAACGGGTACGTAGGATTTTCTCTATGTGGTCGCGACTATTATTATGGGTAGTTTCGAGGTACAGCAGACGTTGTGTCAGATGTTCGACATCTGTGTCCAGGTTCTTGGTCTGCTCCTCTAGCTTCAGGCGTAGAAGTGGCAAAGGTAGTGACGCAAACCTGATAGAAGAAGAATGTACATATTAAATCAGCAGAATGTTCTTAGACCACTCAGCAGCAACATAGGGTCAATCTGTACATCTTGCCAACGCCTTCGTATGTTACAACTTCGTTCGGCAAGCTTCCAAGCTCATTGAGCGTGAGTCGGGCCAGGCGCTGTTCCCGCTGCTTTGCCGCGATCTGGGACCGAGTAACACTAATCTGTTGCTGTGCTGCGACTGCTTGTGTCTCGATCTCTCGTGCGAGCTATGCATCGGACGTCGACGGTTAGTTGAGCGTAATAGAGAGTCGTGCAGTGGATGGAGCACGAACCTTGTGCAGGGCCTCGTTTGGTATAGACATGATTGAGCTGTGTTCGAACACCTGTCTATCCTCTCCTCCGTTCCTCATCTAACTCTCTCTTATAACTGAGTTGCCTGCCTGCGTGGTGCTCGTGAGTAGGTACGAACACGAACTAGTGACGATTTAACCTGAGCACGTGATCAGTACGTTATTGACGGGCTCGTATTGACAGACTGTCATGAGGATTCAATCGAAGCTTTCGTCGCGTCAGGTAGTATGTATGTACATGATGTAGTTGCATATATTCTGTTGCGTTCCTTAAGTTGGAGAAGGATTTAGGTTTATTTTTGGTGTGGATAACACATACCATGGTGCAAAAAGTTGTCGTTGTTCGCAGAGCAAGTAAAGGCTTTCAAAAAACTCCCAACGAGGTATCTGATGCGTTATAGATCCGGATAATGATCCATTTCAAAGCTTTTTCGTGTTTGTGTTGGTTTTCATTGACGACAATGTGCCCATTGAATGTAATTGGGGTTTGAGCCCCCTGTCTGACAAACCATTTAAATATATATTTCTAGAAACTCACAGCAAGCTAATATAATTCAATTGATCAAGATTGTACAAATATCATTAATGAATCATTTAATCAATTATTATTCCCTTCTTCTTAACTTGGGTGTGTCGAAAATACGAAAACGGGGCAGCTTTCGGTCTAAAAATGGCAGTGTCCCCCCCTAGGTCGGAAAAATAACAATGGCCAAACAGGGTACAAAAGTCTAAAGTCTAACAATTTCTTGACTGGTTCCCCAAACGACAGGGACAGGCCAACCGTTATTTTTTTTCTCTTCGTTCTTTTTTTGTGCTGTGCGCGTTGCTAACAATTTCTTTTTTCATTTCAAAAACAAAAAAGAAGCCAGCGACATTTTATATCTCTCCGGAGATAAGCCAATAATTAAAAACGCATGTACACGGGCCCGAGTGACCGCGGTGGAGATGAGAAGCTTTATATAAATTTATGGCTCATCGATGCATCGCCAACTAATACTTAGTAATTTCACTCAATAAGGCACGGGCCGTTTTCCATTCACTTTCAATTCACTCGAGCATTCCTACTCGGACAGCATAAAAGTACTGACCGGACAGCATTCTCCATAAATCTCGTGATACTCTCCACTTTACATGTATCCTTTCACTCATAGACAATGTTCAAGGAAAGCACACTGTTTGTCATTTGCTCATCAACGCCACCCAACAAATTCTTTTATCATCATTTCATCTTCGTGGCCGACCTCGCGCCTCATCCAACAAAAAGGTCACAGCTTCGACCCGCCTTCAAGCGTTGATCAGTCTACACAGGCTTCAAAGTCTTCAAAGTCGCAGCCGCCCCTTAAAGCCAACCAAAAAACATACGCCGTCGATAGTCACAGTTCGAGATAGGGGAGGCAGAGGCATTACGGGCCTCGAAGAGACAAAATATCAAGACCACGCGAGGCCGCGGACGATGCAGAGGCAGAGGTGGGGCATCGCGATCATCTTCATCTATCAACGCCTCGAAAACGACTGGACCGTCATCGCAGGCCCTGACCATGATCAGCGAGACCGGGCAAGTTGAGGAGGTCGTCCCGGCTACACAATTGACTTAGTAGCCTGTAGGCGCCGGCGTGTCCCGCTGGGCCACGAATGACGTACGTAAGGGTAGATACAATGAAAGAAGAATTTAGAACACCGAAAATGAATGATATAACCGAATTGAGCGAGTCGAGAAGTTAAAATCGCCGAGGCCTCTCGGGGCGGCGTGGTGATGTTGATACATGCACATACGAGATGTGTACAGTCTGGTCGTTCAATTCGTACTGTAATTTGGCGGGATACAAAGGAGCTCAAGAATTATGGGGAATGCTGTCCGAGTAGGAATGCATTCACTCTAGATGATGATACAAATGCACAATTGCAATTTTGGTGTCCCGACAGCCCTGATTTAATGTACCCATCTCACAGCTACAATATATATTGACAATACTGGCGGGCGATAATCCTCCCGGCGGCCTCATCACATCGACGATGATAGGCACGTAGATAAATGGAGAGGGAATATTGAACGGATGCTTGTAGAAATAAATAAACACGATTTGCTGAATTGATTCATATTGATAACATACTCCCAAATGGTGGCGACGATCGTGCGTCAAGTGCTTCTTAAGCTGACGGTTACCGCCGGTGGTCGTCCACTATGTACCTACATAAATAGTGTGAATGATGCTTCTAGATCCTTCAGGGGAGTTGAGACGCGCGAGACACCTTCGTACATATACCAGCCCTCGTACGCATCCCAGTGAACCTCTCTCTATGTAGCCATCTCCAAGGCTTGCCCGTAGGCGAAGGATTCGTAGTCGCGGAGGACAGTCAGGATTCAGGCGCCTCTGGGCGTTGTCGCTTTCGCCTCCGAATCGAAGGCGCTGTGACAGCGCGAGTCGCGACGATGCGATCGGAAGCCCAGCCAATGATCCCTTCCGGCCTCTGTTTACCCTTGATGGGGATTTAGGGGATCGCGCGTCAAGGAAGGATGAGTCCTTGTATGAGGCGCCTCCGGGGTCGAGGAGTTGACGTCTCGGCTCATTACCACATTTTGATAGCGGCCGGGCAGTCCTAATATAATATAAATTCTAATGCTTCGAAATGCCCTCTGGCACGTGATGAAGGTGAAGGTGTGACCTCTTACTGAGTGGGTGCCAACTTCTAACTTCTAAGTTACATAAGTGGGTCCGCTGATAAGATAAGATAAGACAAAAAATTGGGTTGCAATCACACATGTCGCGCGGCGGCTCGGCTTGTCACAACCTTTTTTTCTGATCCGCCACGAATCTGTATTGGCTCAGAGCGGCGAGACGTTCGAAATCAACATGACACCATCTCGTCAAATACGGAAAAGGAGAGACTCGTCGGAGGACAGTTCAGTATCGGACGACGATTTCGACGGAGAAATGCTTGATGGAGTTCTGTCGCAAAGCGAAGATGACACAGACAGCGAAGACATGGACTCGGGTCCTGATGAGAGTGGAAGCGACTTGGACTTCGAAACCTTAAGGGAAAACCTCGGGGCAGCCACTGACAGCACCAAAGCGCTTGATACTTCGGAGCGAGAACCTGATTTCCGAATTGTCCAGGATGCAAATGGCGGCGAAAGATATGAGTACGACGAGGTTGATCCTATTTACGACAGCGACGATACGGACGCTCAGGGTCCAGTGAATACTATCGGTGATATTCCTCTATCCTTTTATGATTCATATCCACACATTGGGTATGACATCAACGGCAAGAAGATTATGCGCCCTGCCACGGGTGAAGCTCTCGATGCCCTGTTAGACAGCATTGAGCTGCCTAAAGGCTGGACTGGATTGACTGATCCAGAGACGGGAAAGCCGCTCAATTTGAGCCAAGGTGAACTTGAGCTGCTGCGTAGACTTCAAATGGGTGAAGTTCCAGTACAAGACCATGATGCTTATCCAGTATGAATACTCCGATCCAAATTTGTCATTCAGTGGCTAACGCGGAACTCACAGGACATGGTGCCATATTTCACCGGCATTGAAGAAACAATGCCTCTTAGCGCTGCTCCAGAACCTAAGCGACGGTTTGTCCCATCGAAGCATGAAGCTAAGAGAATTGCGCAACTCGTTCGTGCTATTAAAGAAGGGCGAATCCTTCCATACAAGCCCTCCGTCAGTAAGCAAGAGCAGGAGGAAGGTGAAGAGGAAGCACATTACGATATTTGGGCCAACGAAGAGCCTAGGGATCCTCACATAATGAATGTTCCGGCGCCGAAGCTCGCGCCCCCCGGATACGACATGAGTTATAATCCTCCTCAGGAGTATTTGCCCACGGCAGATGAGAGACTGGCTTGGGAAGAGGCCGAGCCAGAAGAAAGAGAGAAGGAATATCTTCCGGTCAGATTTGATGCTTTGCGTACAGTTCCTGGTTATAGCCAGTTCGTCAAGGAACGATTCGAAAGATGTTTGGATCTATACCTGGCCCCAAGGGTACGAAAGAACAGACTCAACATTGATCCTAATTCCTTACTACCGCAGCTACCGAAACCAGAGGACCTCAGACCATTCCCTACTATATGCCAAACCATTTTCAGAGGCCATGAGGGTCGTGTGCGGTCAGTTTCTTTTAGCCCTGATGGAGAATGGCTTGCAACAGGGGGGGACGACGGCACAGTGCGCGTCTGGGCCATTAACGGGCACCAAGAGTGGATGGTAAAGCTCAGTGCCGAAGAAGCCGTCGATAGTGTCAAGTGGCGGCCAAACTTGGCCACTTTCATTCTTGCGGCCGCCAGCGGTGAAGACCTCTTTTTCATGGTGCCTCCTCTTTGCAGTGATGCGACAGATAGGTCGAGCCGGGCTATTTTAGACGCTGGTTTTGGATATGGAACAAGCTCTGGGCCAGCGGGAAGCGTTGCAGTGAGAGAAAATTCTGGGAAGTGGTCGAGACCTGGGTCTAAGCTTGAGAGTGCTGGCGTCTTACTGAAAGCCACTGTCAGATCCGCGATAAAAACTTTGCACTGGCACAGACGCGGAGACTTTATATGCTCCGTATCCCCAACGGGACAACGAAGCTCTGTGGCAATCCATACACTCTCTAAACACCTAAGCCAAATCCCGTTTCGCCGCTTGCCCGGTCTTGCACAGACGGCCCAGTTCCACCCATCTCGTCCACTGTTCTTTGTTGCCACACAAAGAATGATACGCTGTTATGATCTACAAAAGCAAGAACTTGTCAAGGTACTTCAACCGGGAGCTCGATGGATATCCTCGTTTGACATTCATCCTGGCGGTGACAATATCATTGTCGGTTCATATGACCGGCGACTACTCTGGCACGACTTGGATCTCTCCAATAGGCCATATAAGACGATGAGATTCCACGACGAGGCTATACGCGCAGTCAGATATCACAAGGTGCTCCCTCTTTTTGCGGATGCTAGCGACGATGGCACTTTGCAGATTTTTCACGGAAAAGTGGTCAGCGACTTGATGGAAAATGCCAGAATTGTGCCTGTAAAAATGTTAAGAGGTCATTCTGTTGTCAACAAGCTGGGCGTCATGGACATCGACTGGCATCCTCGACATCCATGGTGTCTCAGTGCTGGTGCAGACGGCCTATGCAGATTATGGACTTAGGTTATTAGTCTTGACGCATGGTGCACTTAATATATATATATATATATATATGAGGAGAGGCTGGAACGAATTGAATAAAAGGTTCTAGGTCAACTAAAAGCTCAAATGACGGACGCTACGTCGTGCATCCTCTTCGCCGACTCGAAGCGTGCTAACTTACCAAGAGTATCGTATTTGTGAAGTACTCGGTTACAATTCTTTCTCCACTTGCTTCGCTTTCTGTTGTGCAGCTTCTTCACCAAGTCTCAATTGCCCTACCGCCCACCTCCATCCTTGCGAGGCTGCTGCCCCCAATTTTGCGAATACTGTCCCAGCTGGCGATGAAGTTCCATATTTGAAGTACGTATACTGCTTGCGTGCCATGGCTTTGAGATCCTCGAGCTTAGAGCCTTGAGGAACAGGTATGCCATAGCTATCAAGATACGTTTTGAGCTCGGATTCGGTCCAAGATCTGAATGCTTCCTGTTGAGCAGATGCTGTAGCGGATGCGAGGTAGCTGGTGACAGAGGCGAAGCGGCTTCCGCCGACGTTGGATGCAGACGAATACGCAGATGACGCAGCAATTGCTAGCTCTTCTTTCGTAATATCCTTTTTCTCTGCTGCCTTTTTTGCAGCATCATCGCCAAGACTGGATAGATATGCTTTCAGGTTGTCGGAGCTAAAATCGTCAAACGTCCAAGCTTGCCAGCCTGAAGCCGCTTTATGGGCATGTTTTCGCACGGTAGCTCGCAAAGAATCTATGCTCGATTCATGCGGAACGGGAATGCCTCGTGCGTCCAAGTAGGCTTTGAGTCGGCTCTCCGACCACAAACTCATTGCCTGATTGAACGCTTCATCAGCTGCATGCGAGGCGCTATCGGTGGCTTTAGCATATTCATTTTTGGCGTTCGATGTCGCGGCTCCCACAGCTGAACTAGCCTTAGCTTGCATGTTGTCTCCCATCATACTGGCTCGGTGTTTACGAATCAGTGCTCTGAGCTCATTTTCCTTTGTGCCTTGCGGAACAGGAATATTGTTCTTGTCGCAGAAGTCTTTCAAGTTTGAATTACTCCAGGCGTCGATAATGCTGTCAGTGAGAGTGGCGTAAGCCGCCTGGGCGCTGGCGCTGGCGCTGGCAGCTTGTTGCTTAGCTTTAAGGAAGCCCAACCGAGAATTGCGACGTACGGCGGCCACTAGTTTATCACGCGTGGTAGGTTGGGGTACTGGAATGCCGTACTTATCCAGCCAAGCCTTGAAGTCTGAGTCGCTCCAGGATTGATATAACCAATTACCAGGGTACGCTGCGGTCTCGCCTGCTTGCTTGGCGGCTGTCTCATAGCCCATACGAGCTTTCTGTAAGAGGCTATCCCGGTGTCGTGGTTGTGGTACTACAATTCACATGTGATGGTTAGCAATGCGTGTTGATATACACACATGTCGACTGCAGGAAGCATCACAACATGTGTCACCCATCATCCAATCTAAGAGACTAAGTTTCGAATTGGAGACGAAGCGCCGAGTGCAAGGACTTATTGAGTGAGCATACCTGATATCCCTTGCTTATCGCAAAATGCCTTTAACTGGCTGTCGGACCATGTGTCCAAAATCCAGTCCTTGGCGTTGGCCCATCCCTGCAGCGCAGCGTCCTCGGTCTCGTACCAGTTAGACTTCACCTGCGTCAAGAGATTATCTTTGGATTCTTCAGCTGCCGTTTGCACATCTTGGCCCTTTTCCCGCAGGTAAGCGCTGAGCTCTGCAATATTCCAGCGACTGTAAGGCTGAACGACAGCATCATTCCAATGGCTCTCGACCAGAGCCTCCAGATCTTTGCGATCGGACGCCTTGGGATAGGAGATGTCATGGTCAGCGAGCCACCGCTCAAGCTCTGTCTGATGCCATTTATTGTACACTGCGGCCACGACATTAGACTTTATAGCCCTGATGGTGACTCAAGAGGGGAATCTGAGGCGTGGCATGTAGAGACAAACCTGCTTTCGAGCCTGGGAACCAACTGCTAGCAGCAGCAGCAGAGAAGGCAAAGTAAGCCGTGAAGAGAACGTGTGCGCACTTCATTTTGTGCGAGTGGATAAGATGATGGCTTCTAGTATCAGTGACGATCCCGAGGAGGAGTGCGAAGAGATGAAGATATTGCAAATGTTGAAAGGGCCCAAACGGAGATGAGACGAGGGTTGTGGAAAGTTGGCCTTGCGGGCAGCTGCCATCAGTGATGACGACGTGAGTGGCACTTGACAAGGCGTGTCCATCACGTCACCGTGTGATAGGTATTGAAAACCAGAGGTAGGTAGGTATGTACGTGGTAGCCAAATTGTCTGAGCGGGGCTGCCTGCAAACAGGAGTTTGGGAACTTTGGGCAGGACCAAGCAGCAGGTAGTGTCTTAGGTACCTACCTTTGAGAAGGCTATGCCTTAACTTTAAAGCAGGATATACGGCATCATCACGTCGCCGCTACGCGAATCTGATGGCTGCCGGAAGCAATGGTCCGTTCTTGTAGACCTGATACCTACATGAGGCCGTTATCTACGTGAGGCCAGCCAGCAGAAAAATTGGAGTGCTATTTTGCCAATCGATGCGCGGACATAAATATACTATGTGCCACAATACATAGGCAGATGTGTTCTGCGGTTCTTGTAAATCGCGCTTGGTGAGATTCAGCATCATAGATGATCATACCGTTGGTACCTATCAGGAATATGTTCACTAATATAATCGAGTACCTACCTAGACCCAAACAGGTGCGCGAGATATCCCGCCACAATGACGTAGGTGACACAGGGACCACAAAAGACAAAACGCCGAATGACGTTTCGTTTTTTCTTCTAGAGAGGAAGAAAAGCCAAGATCAAGAGACTTGCATCAAAGCGATGTGGGCTGATACTGTTGCTTAGCGTGGTTGCTTTGTGTTTGACAAATACAAATCGAACAAACAAATGTCCAAACGTACCCACGGCTGTATTACACCATACGTGGATGAGGAAGTTGGCATCAGAAAGTTGAGAGTATCACTCCTTGAGGGTCCAGACAATCCGAGAACAGCACTTAATACGATCAAAGAGCCCACCGATGATTTGTTTGCATTGCTTGCTGAGCATCCACAACAGGTGGCCATTGATTTATTAAATACTAGACTGGTACGCATTTGATCTCTTCAGCTGCCTATGCCAAGCACAATGGGCTGTATGTCTGTATACAGGGAGTGATACCCAAAGCAAGTACAGTGAAGTTGAAATCTTTGCGTCAAGCGTAGAAATTAACGGTCTGTATTGAAACTTTAGCTTGCCGCAAGGAAATTTTGGGTTAGGGGGTTTAAGGGGATGGGGAGGGGGTAGTTCATATCGGGGAGGATTACTCACGTCTTTCTTCTTCGCCTGTACCTCAGCTATAGCATCAACATAATGTTCATGGCCGATTTTGTTCTTGCCTGATCGCAAGGCTATCATGCCAGCTTCGACGCACACAGCTTTCAGCATAGCTCCACCAAACTCATCAGTGCTTCTTGCAAGCTCTCCCCAGTTGACACCAGGGTCGACTCTCATCTTCCTAGAGTGGATTTTTAGAATCTGAGCACGAGCTTCTTCGTTAGGTAAAGGAAACTCTATCTTCCGGTCGAGTCGACCGGATCGAAGCAGAGCAGGATCAAGGACATCAACACGATTTGTCGCAGCGAGAACCTTAATACGATCGTCGGAGGCGAACCCATCTAGCTGATTCAAAAGTTCGAGCATAGTTCTTTGCACCTCACGATCACCGCTTTTCTCGCTATCGAATCGCTTGGTGCCGACTGCATCCAATTCATCGATGAAAATTATGGCTGGAGCCTTTTCTTTTGCGAGTGCGAAACAGTCGCGTACTAGCTTTGCCCCATCGCCGATGAACATTTGCACAAGTTGAGGACCTGCTAATTTGAGAAAAGTCGCATCCGTCTGCGCAGCACAGGCTCTCGCTAATAGCGTTTTGCCGGTACCTGGTGGTCCATACATTAACGCACCTACGACATGGTCAGCCATTATGACCAGTCTCAAAGTAATGATTGATGCGTCCTGAAATTCAGACTTCTCGCGTGCATCGTCACACTTTCATACCTTTGGGTGCCTTGATACCAATTTTTTTGAATCTATCGGCCTCTTTCATTGGCCACACGATAGCCTCAACCAGTTCTTCGATTTGTTTATCCAATCCACCGACATCAGTATACTGCTCAGTAGGTTTCTCGTCAACCTCCATGGCTTTCACTCTGCTATCGTATTCTGCTGGTAGTGTGTCCAAGATGAGGTAGGAATCTTTGTTAACGCCGATAAGATCGGCAGGTTTCAATTTATCGGAGTCTACCAGACCAATGAGTGGCAAAAAAATTGTTTGCCGTGTCGATGTCTTGATGACGGCGGATTTGCCCACGCGGGTCGCGTCCAGATCGATGTTCGCACCTTCTTCAGATGACTCTGCCGTGGGATCGAGATCCAGTAGTTCCACAACATTTCCCACAAGATATGGGAGTTGTCTAAAACAGGTGAGTGTGTGAATACAATTAAAGTCACTACTGGGATATGCAAATGTACCTGTTGTTTGCTATCTTGTCCAAATTATCCTTTATCTTTTCACCCATTGCGGCCTTCTCATGCGAGAGCCTCGAGAACTCACTCTTGTTGATTCTGGAGTCATTCTCTAGAAGTCTCTTTCGAGTCAAGATATCTTGAGTACCAAGACTCAGTATTTCATCGTCCAATATGTCGTCATCATCATGGCTATTGCCTCTTTTGTCATCATCTTCTTTGTGTCCAATCTCCTTAGAGGCGCTTTCTTTTCTTTTGTCATCTCCGTCTCTGCGGTCAAGATCGTCGAGTTCTTCGAGAGTTGACATTGTAACTTCGTTGGCGATGTACCACAGATGCAACAAAAGCCGTTGAAGCCGACTGGAAATGTGAGTTGCGGCAAGATTCCAGTCAAAACTTTTGCTCTTAGCCTCTCGTTTTTGTCGGTTTGATAGCCGTAGTAATCGAGATAGGAAGAGCGAGATTTGTGTCTTGTAGGCGAAGTTATGGGGACAAGCTGAAGTATGTAGATGCTATGTACATACTCCGTAGTGACTCTGAATACAGCTAGGCAGTAGCCCGTTGGCGCGTACGTACCGTAAGTTGTATGTGGAGTACACATGTAGGTACCTCCAAATGTATTTCGATAAAACCCTACCGACTGTGGGGCACTTTCGATACATTAGGTTATGTAGGACTATGTAGGTACCTACCTATCTATGTACCTCCGACCTGTAGGAGGCACCAGGTAGGTATGTACATACTCCGTATATATATACTTAATTCTAAAAACAAGATGCAGCGGTACCTAGCCCTCTAGGTACTCGTGCTACTGTCCAGTGTCTACCCGTGCCACAGCCCCACATTATGGCTATACTCCGTACGAATGCTCCCACCATCGTAATTCGTAACCATGAAGTAGGTGGGGCTGTGACACGGGTACTCGGACCCAGGGGAAGTTGGAACTTGAAACTGTTTCCCCCAAAAAGCTCCATAATTCTCAGGCTCCTTCGTATGATCGTATCTCGCCAAATTACAGTGGGGGGAATTTAAATTACAAACAGTACACATTCGCCTTGGGCTCAAGGCTCGGCGCAAATCAATTTACTCATATGATACACCACCTGTGACTTCGATCATTGCTTTGAACCATGGAATATACGCGGCTCGAAAGTAATCCAGACGCCTACTCGGTCATTTGTGTAGCCATGATGGAATACTCACGTTTGCCGGTGTCGCTGTGCGTGGCCGAATCCTGTGATGACGCCACTGATTCCAATAGCCTCCACAAATGAGGACGGCCGTGATGCCCTACCTCTGCCTCATAAGCCGTCCGCGGCCTCGTGTGGTCATGTTCTGTTGCTTCAAGGCACGCAACGTCTCTGCCTTGTCAATTAAGACCCGTGAGTCGGTGACGTTGGCTTGGCTTCCAAGGTAGGCTGCGGTGGCGAGTCGGTTTCGTCTTTGAATCATAAAACTCGAAGCCGGCTGAGGTGCTCTTTGGCAGAGAGAACATCGGCGTGTCGTCAATGATCATGGCCCATGGGACGGGACCGATGAGGCACATCGGGTCGGCCGAGGCTCTAAAGCCTATGTGACCGACAACTACTCGAAGACAGGTTCGGAACCGCGGAATTTCTGTCTGATATAGTGCGAATTCGGACGTATTCAGGGTCTTGGATTCGGAGGACTCAGGAGTGGCTGATCGTAGTCCTTGAAGTCATGGGTAGTTGATAATTTTGGCTACATGATTAATGATCAGCCTTATTAAAGACTTCTTCAGCCATCAGCGCGGTAAGCATCTTTGCAGGTCGAGGGCCCATTATGATGTGCGACCATGATGAATTTGGTGATGTTACCTAGATGAACAGGAGGTATGTAGTTGTGTGTGTGTAAATAAGAAAATGAATTCGGAAGTGTCGAATACCTACGGTGTCGGGACTCGGGACTCGGCGGTGTACCTAGTAGTGGGTACGGAGTACAAAGGCCCGAGTAACGGTCATCCAATGTTAGATGCGGGTCCTTTCAAAATTTCATTATTCGCAGTGAATGCTCCCGGGGATTAAATAACCTTTCTTCGATCAAGTTTGCAAGTGTCGACGAAGCGTCCAACAATCTAATAAGCGACGTGCTATTCTTTCAAACTGAAGCACTCATGCTCGTTTTCCGAGACCCTACATTATGATACTGGCCCCGGCTTATGTAGCGCGACCTTGCCTTCGGCTTCTGTCTTTCAGGCAAAAACGGTTCGGATATCGAGAAGCGTCCCGCATCAGCAATTCTGCAATCACAAGTCGGTCGATCACCAGCCAAAGCAATGAATCTTATCAGTTCCGTCACGGTGCTGCGCTAGTGACGACGAAACCTCAGAGCGCCAGACCTGTCGAAACAAGGAAAAGCCAGCTAATTCGAACCTACACGTCTCTACTGCGCACGACGCCACTCGTTTTATTCTTCCAGCACAGCAACTTAACTGCAGTGGAGTGGGCAGCTGTCCGAAGAGAGTTGAAAAAGGCGCTGGAAACCGTTCCGCAATCTGTAGGAACAGATGGAGTTGGCTCCAATTACTCGTCTCAAATACAACTTCAAGTTATGCGAACCAACATGTTGAGCGTTGCACTGAAAATTGTTGAGTTTCACAGACCCGATGAGCAGATGAGTTCGACAATTGCGCAGCAATCAGGCGCTGGAGCACTCACACATGATTTATCGGACGAGGCATACAAGGCCACACGGGATGCGATCATCTCATCCGATTCTGCGTATGCGCAACTAAAGCCGTTGTTAATTGGCCCTTTGGCAGCACTCGTCTTGCCTGCAGTTTCACCCACACATCTGGCCGCTGCCTTGACTGTATTGGCGCCAGTTCCGGGAAAATTTCCTCCACCCGCACGGAGAAAGAACCCGGGATATTATGATCCAATCTGTCAGAACGCGTTGGCCAAGCTGCTGCTGGTTGGCGGGCGGATTGAAGGCAAGATTCTTGATCAACTTGGACTGAACTGGGTTGGTAGCATTAAGGGCGGAGTGGACGAATTGCGTTCGCAGCTTATAGGTCTTCTGCAAGGAGCAGGACTGGACCTTACGTTGAGCCTCGAGGGTGGCAGCAGAAGTCTGTGGCTAGCGTTGGAAGGAAGAAGGACACAGCTTGATGACCATGACAAGCAAGACTAGGCGAGGTGACAGGTCGCAACGGGTGACTGAAGTCTGGCTTCTAGGCGTCTGAGTACTCAAGTAAAGGCCACATCTGAGAAAGAGCAGAAATTTTGTACTCTTACCATCAGAAGGGACTGATGAATAATGCCATTGTGGCTTTCATGACCAGTGAGGCGAACCAGCTTTGGTCAGTTGCTGGTCATTATTTTCGATTGATTGATACAAGACGCTAGCAGCGTGTAGTATTATCTGCTATAAGGGAATATCGAGAACCTCAGTGCCTTTTTTCTATTGATGGAGAAACCTCAACTACTGGAGTTATAATAAGCTAGTCGCTAGAAAAGCTAACTGGTAGTTGCGTCATATACATATTTTGAAGTCCCAATTTAGTCTTTCAAGTCTGTCTTCTGGCTAAGACGCCTAGATTGCTACATATTTCAAGAGTCTCTGATGAGCATACGAGCCTATCCGTCAACCCCATCATATAATCAAGGTCTATGCTGGACAGTCTGGCTTAGACTTCATCTCGAAGTATGCAAACCTATTTCCCCTTTGGCTTACCTTGTCAGGGCCGTTTCACTGTGCTATTTCATCAACTCATAGAACATCCTAGACTTTTGTTCTTTGAAAGCCAACTCCATTTACGTGAGCTAAGGTTGTGTGAACTTATTAATGTCGATAACTACAAGGCAGCCATACAAGCTATCTCGGCTTTGCTAAGATTTTGCTTATAAACCAATCTTGTTAAGTCCTTTCAGTGATCCCAAGCTTAAGGCCAGCCCTTGAGACCGACTACGGATGCGCACAAATCCAGTGATAGGGCCATCTTCACCTTCTTTCTCGATACTCAAGTTGGCCAATGCATCTTCGCCTATAGATCGGTTAGCATTTCCTTGACCCGTAGCGGACTGCGATCTTCACGCAAAAAACTCTAGACTTACCAAACACACTTCGGGCATAGAGATTTGCGCTCAAAAATTGGCAATCTCCCTTCAAGCTGGCCTCTGGTGTCAGGCATTTCATATTCGTACAGGCCATTAGTTCGTCTAGAAATGTTCGCAGTGACTCAGCTTTTGAGTTTATGTTGACTTTGTTCTCCCATTCGAATTCAGTCCACATTGTGCGGAACTGAGTCTCGGTGCAAGTTGCAGGCTGGATGTAGTCCATAATGTCTACATGCAAATCATTCAAGATCACCACATTTGTGTCGGTCGAGTGAGCACCATCGTACACCACGTTACCAAAGATGACGCCTGTATCAGTGGACGACACCTTTACTGTACATTGAACGTTGTGAAAATCATGAGGCCCCAAGTTTTGCGTCGTGGGTCGCTCAACAACCTTAAGATCACCTAGGGTAGCAAATTCGACCGATAAATTTTGAAGCGTCTCCGTTGTCTGATTGACCAGCAGAACGTCAAGGACTATGTCAAACTGGTGAACTTTGACATAAGCTTCGGCATATACAGGGTCCGAGAAACCCGTGAGTTGCACAACACGACTCAATTTTGACGACAAATCCTCTGTTGTGGCTTCGCCACCGGTCGCTAGTTCCAGATCCACTTCCATGCCATCAATGCCATCACAGAAGTTCCGTTTTGACAATTGGCGTATCTGGACAACATCATCAACCTGGACGGAAGACTTCGCTTTTTCATAGGCCTCCTTAGCCTCGCGCTTTGTGTCCTCAACTTGGACCATGGCACGGAAGGCCTTTTTCGTGTCCATCAGCCAAACTGTTTCGAGTTCCTTCTTCGATGCAAACTCAGCGAGAGATCGCACACAAGACATGATGCGATCCACCGAATCCTCGTCGATGGGCGCCTTGACAAACTTTGACTGTCCAACACGAAGAATAGAGATCATGATCAGCATTGCCTCTGCTCTCAAGGCATTGGTGCGGGCTTGATCAGCCGAGATTTTTGAATGGCGCAAAACAAGCTTGACCAAAGTAGAGGACAAAACCGTAGCAAGATAATAATCTCCATCCAGTATGAGCTGACGCAAAGGTGGCTTCCTTGCAGTCTTGACTGCTTCAAGCTTGGCAATTGCTGACGCCTGGCTGGTCAAAGCCGTCTCTGTAGCGTATGTGCCATCAGCAAGGACTTTTCGAGAACCACTTGGAGCCACTGGCTTTATCCCGCCATTCTCGTGCTCTTCGTTATTGGTATCGCCATCTTGTTCCGCCAAAAGTCGTTCCTCTGAAGCCAGAATCGGTATCTCTCCTAAGCTTGCTCTTATTCGTTTCCACGCATCACGTATATCATTCTCGTCCAGTGAATATTCACCGATGATCCATATAATGCCCCTGTAGACTTTCCCTGCGCGAACCTCGCCAAGCGTTGAGACGAGGCGCTCAACGATAGTTCTTCTCAGCGTTGGGAATTTTTCTACCACCTCCTTCACAAAGTTGATGACGTCAACAGCTGACGCGTTGTTGAAGTCGGCGATAAATTCCATAAGAAGTTCCACTACACTAGCGGCTACTTCTGAGAATTTTATGGCGCATTGATGAATTGAGTGTATGAGAAGGGATCGATATTCTGCGTTCTTTTCGTAGTCCTGATCAACGGTCTTTGAGAGCTCTTTCTTCAATAAGAGCACGACTTCTTCCACATTCTTGCTTGAGACCATGTCAAGGGCAATGTCGAGGGCCTTTCTGCGAACGTCAATGTCGGTACTTGACAAGACTCGCAATACTTCCATGACCAAATCGTCGAGGACACCCTCGTTTTTCTTCCGCAATTGATCGACGCGATCTAAGACAATAAGCCTGACATTGTTGTCAGCTTCCTTGATACTGAGTTCTATGAATTTGGTTGCAGCAGCTTTGACAGCGACCGGGTTACTCGTCAGCGCTGTCAGTGAGGACGCAGCTTCGTAAGCAACAGTAGAGGCACCAGCGTCGAGCAGATCGAAGATGAGTCTCAGGTACCGAGCCTGAATAATTATTAGCAGTCCAGTGGCCCAGCAAGTGAGCATTTAGCGCACCTTATTTTGAGTGTTTCGAGTCGCATCCTTCCGGATGAACTCGAGCTCCACAAGTTGTAAAAGCTCCTCGGCGTTTGGTATGCCGTCGAACACAGAACTGAGATATGATAAAGCGGCGTCATGATCAATGCTTGCTAGTGCCGCCAGTGCATTTCTTTTGCACGTTGCGTCCGTCTCACCTTCAATGAACGTGAAGAGAAGCTCCGATGCGTCGGGAATGAGCGACGGTGAGTGACTAAAGATAGATGAGACAGCGAAGACGGCATTTTTGCGAACATATGCGTGACGATGTTCGAGACAGGATCGTGCTGAAGACAAGAGAGGCTCAATAAGTTCTGGTTCCCTCAGCTTGCAGAGAAATCGTAATGTGTTTCCGCGAATGTATTCGTTGGGATGTTGCAGGTCGTTCCGAATGCCATTGCTACGACTAATATTAGTGATTGATAATGGCTACGTGGTTCGGAAGCACCGTAGACCGTACCAAACTAGGATCATTTCCTGTTTCAATTTTCCACTCCCATCGAGCTTTGGACAGATCTCATAATAGAAGTAGAGCAGTTTTTTGAGTGGCTTGTGCTTCGATGGCATCACGAATCGAATGATGTGCATGAGTAATGACGGCATGGGGTCTCCATTGAGCATAATCGTCAACACCCGCTTCATCGTCTCGACTTTGGTCTCATCGGTTCCTTTCTCGAGCTGCATGCGCAGGTCCGAAACGCTTGGTACGTCAGACGCATTGTCCTGGTGAACCAGACTGTACGCATTTTCGAGGAACCCCGACATAATCATATGATGTCCTCTCCGGAGCAGATTTTGACTTCGTGGTGAAAATACGAAAAGGCCTGCCCTATGTGTTGCGTTGGCCGCGCTTCGGTCTCGATCTCGGTATAAGGGTTCGGCGGAACTTGGATTAGGCGCTCAGTGAAATGATTCAAGGATAACGACAGCTTTGAGAATGGCTATCCAATAATTGAAGAAGGTCCATCCACTAGAAGCTTCCGATGCCAATTCAAAAGGCTGAAGTTGCCAGCAAGCACTGAGAGTTGCGTATTTCTGCGCTCCTCAAGTATCTCAGTAACTAGGATGACAGTTGCTTGGCGCTGAGGATCTCGCCCAACTTTGTCGACAGGTGGCACTTGACAAGTCAGACTTATTAGTGTAAGGAGTCAAGGACTCAGTCAGTGTCACGTGGAAGAGGACTCCAGTCCAGTAGTCATGTGGTCCACGCATATAAGCGGGTCTTATCACTCCCAATCGCGACAACCACCCTTCCTACGTGATGGATAGAGCGTGACTGCAAACGCAAAAGAACGCGATGTCTACCGTCAACGAACCATTCTACCTCCGTTACTAGTCAGTTGAAGTATCTGAACGACCCTTTGAGGCATTGAGAGCTAATATAGAACCCCCTATGACAACAGTTCGGGCCATATGGGCCGGTTTGGTCATGAATTTCTCGGTAAGCTTGCCGTTCATGACTTCCACCACATTGAAACAACTTCAAACAGGCTCACCTCAATACAGAATTCGACTTCAGAGTTGTAGGCGATGGTCGGAGCGCTGTTGCAAGATATGCGAACAATTCGAACTACAGGAACGATAGTCTGATCCGAAAAGAAAGTATGTGGCTATGCATAAACATGTAGATACCGTCATGGCTGACTACATTAGTGTGTGTGAGCTCAGTAATTGTGGAAGAGATCAAACGTGTTATTAGAACAAGCGAAATCATCAAGTAAGGGTGCAATCAACCATTGCACACCGGGACCACGAGCCAGAGTGCTGAGTAATTTCATAGGGAGGATGACTCGAAATGGCCACAGAAAAACAAAGATGGCCGGCAAGAACTCGAGATTAGACTTGGAAGCGATCACATTTCATTCGAGGTCCGTAACAGGGAACTGCCTGTCATACTACCATATACTAATTCATCGATTGGCTCAGACTGCAAAGATCGGCTCATTAGTTGACGTTACCGAGTCCGCTGATCCGGAAGGGCTCCGAGTGTTCTACTACCTTGTACAGGATCTGAAAGCCCTCGTGTTCAGTTTGATCGCGCTTCACTTCAAAATAAAACCAATCTAGAGATAATTGGCCAAGTCAAAGAAGCAAAGGCGAGATCTGACATCCAATTACTGAACTACCTGTACGACTAAATCTGAGTGAGACAAAACATCATTCGGTCTATCAACTGCGTCAAATACGGTCTTGATTACAAAGGAGGAAATACCAGAAAGTAATGATGAATGAGCGCCGCGACAATGCAGCAGGCATGTATCCTGACGATGAGATGATGCGACTGGTTATTACATACCTACCTAAGCTGGCCACTGCCCCATAGGTGGTGTCCGTGAATATCAAACTGCCCGCTATGATTATCCACAGGTAGCGCGGAAATCTTGGGAACCTCTTCAACTAATGATACAGATGTCGCCTGAGGAGGATCACGGCTGACAGGTCGCCAGGTGGTTGATATTGAGCTGCTGAGTAAGAGGTCCGGGTGGTGACAGTTTCGATCTCTGGCCTCCCACTCCATTCATCCACTTCATGTAGCCTGTAGGTAGGTAGGTGTGCGCCGCCGGTGGCATTTGTATATACAATTCAGATCTCACGATCTATTGCCTGGCCGTATCGTCTTGCTGCCTTGCTTTGATGATGTCTACCAAGTAAATTCATACGTATATGGTAAGAATCGTATGATACCACTATCCTAACTTACTGTCACGAGCCTTTTACCTTCCTACAGCAATGAGTACTCCAGAATTGAATGGCCTTTGTCAAGACTGCCTCGAGAAATTATCGCATGATTGACGGTCAGCTCACTGCAGCGTACGTCAAAATTGGTTGAGATGATGGATCATGGCGCTCGAAGACGCTCTGTGTCTACGGGCGTTCGTCGAAGTAGTATCCGGCTTATCGACTGTCCGTTTCGGATCGTGATATTATAAGGCCAGCGGAAGCAGATACTGCTATTCAATGCAAGTGCACGAGACTGCAAGTTTGATAGGAAATCATTATTAGGCACAGAAGGAAGTTCTCGGGTCAATATTGTGTCTCTGTGTGTTGCTTTTCATGCCCTACGTGGTGTATCTGTGCGTAAATGCAAAGCTAATCAGGAGCCCAACCAAGCAATCACTTTGTACCTTGAATCTCGGTGTTGCGATCTTAAACCAGGTACATACTCCGATGGTGAAGCAATAAATCATTTTCGTGACGTTATCCGAACTTCCGAAGAGAATTGTCGCCCATTAGGTGGTATGGCCCACAGTGTGAGTGCCACTTATGCACATGGATTGGTCGTGCGTTAGTCAGCAGCTTTTACGTTCTTTACGTTCAATACTCCGTAAACGTGAGCCTGAGCACGAGACATTCCGATGTCACATCTGTGAGGACCGCTGCCACCAGGTATCCCTCAGCCACGGGATACTGAGGATACCGATGTCACGTGACCGCTGCAGACTCTGCACAGCCAGGTACTTGGCTGTGCCCCCGTAGCACTCTTCCTCTTTTCTTCTCTTTTCTGCTCCTTATTAGTCTATTGTTGTTGTTAATAGAGCTTCATCGCCGGTTCCCCCACTGTGCCCGCTGTGACCAGCCGTGACAACATCCTCTCTCCTTTTATTGAACGTCTTCGTTAGCCGACTAGTCGCTTCATTTCCCGATGCTATAGGAAGAATGAGCTCTCTCCCTCTAAATAGACCGGTCGCTTAGCTCCTTTTATATCTGCATATAAAAGGAGTGATCTATTCCGTAGAGACAGAATAGATCAACCATCTTCCTGAGCATCGTCTTTGCCACAAGAAAAATGCAGTGACAGCTTCACAAGAATGATGTATGCGCTGGTGGATGTGTGGGCAACAGAATTACGCTAGCTGAGTTCAGCAATATCCCACTTTTTGATGGCATCGATCTTTTACGGCGAAGAGTACGGATACCCGTAGGGGGTAGGAGCTGTATGTCCTCCGTATAATGTACCTAATTACTCACTACATGCCAGAAAGGAGAAGGGAAATGGTGGATCACATAGTACCAGTATCGAAGACGTGATACTGTACACTAGACACCAAGAAAAGAGGGAGTCAGTGGCAGTCCAAACCGGACTCCAAGAAACTCAGACAAGAGGAGAAGAAAACATGACTGAATTCAAGTAAAAACGCAGTGAAGATCTAAGCTAAGAAGAGGGGAAAGATGAAGAGTTTATATACACGAAGCCATCGGAGATGGAAGAACAAACAGCCGATAGTGATAAACCCTTGGGAGAACTGTTGGTTTTAGTAGACTCCAACCCTCCAGTAGAAATTGTTCCTGAGGTACAGGGATTCTTTAATAACTACTCCGTAGGTTTACCCAAGGAAGACTACGAAGACTCTTCATCCAATTGATCCAATTCAGCTGCAAACTGACACCAAGGCCCGTCAATTCGAACCGCAATATTGTTAGCCCTGCACGATGTCGCCCAATGTCTTCATCCTCGCTGCAGACAATGATCCATCACTCATTCCGTTGCTTCGCGAGCATCCAAGTCTTGCATCTGCACAAGACGAACATGGCTACTCACTTATTCATGCGGCAACCAGTTACAATCATATCGACTTACTTCGTATTCTAGTCAAAGAGCTTGACGTCGACGTAAACCTCAAAGATGAAGACGACGAAACTGCTCTATTTGTTGCAGAAACGCAAGAAGCGGCGATGGCCCTCGTCGAAGAACTAGGAATTGACGTTTTTCACAGAGGCGCCGATGGGCTAACAGCCAGGGAGAAAATTGCATCCGAGGGCGATTTTCCTTCTGTTGTGTATTACCTTACCGATATCGAGGCCAAAAGAACTGACAAGCAGATCTCATCTCTTGTCATGGACAAATTGGACGACATCAACCATCCTCAGCCTGCTGATATGAAACTGACAGCCGAGACAAACGTCGCGACTCGAGATGATCCTTCCACTATTGACACCGTCCTACGCTGTCGAATAGAAGAGTTAGCGCGGCGTGATGATTTCAGCAGCCAATCTACACAAGCAGACCTGCGACAATTGATTGAGAATGCCGTACTCGAACTCCATCAGCGAGACGAGGGAGATATCAATTCGAAGCGAAAGTAGAGGATCAAATAAAGCCTTTAAGTCTCCACGTCAGATACTGATCCTCCTTTGTGGAGGGTCGCAGCATTACTAGCTCGGACCCTATTCCGGACAGGCTCACGTCATAAAAGCTATTCGAACTAAACGATAGCCATCCTTCGGTCGCATTCACAGTCATAACATCGCGGACCAAGTTCTGGAACCAAGTGGTCCCAATCAGGCCAACCCAGCTGATCCTACAAACCCTCACCTGCTCGCGGTCCCTACTTGCAACTCGATAGCGCGACAAGAAAGTGTCGACATCGTCTCCATATTGGACTCGAGGGCTCTCTAGCCTCAAAAGAGACAGCCATTCGTACACGCACAGCCCAATCTCCTGCATATCTAACCGCCCTGTGTCCATGAAAGATAAGGGCCCAATATCGAATATGGGAGGGTTGCAGGTGGTGCCTTGATGCATCTCCAATTCGGCAGTATATTCTAGGACATTGACATCGTTTCCAAGTTCCAGCGCGAGATTTGCTAGTGCAGTACGTTAGAATGTCTTTGTTGTGCCGGCAGCACAGCTGCGTTGAACCTCTATTAAGAAGAGGTCGAAGTGAGCTACGGAGAGACTTGGAGGGTGAGGCTCACTGGATCCAGTTTCATCACAAAGCAGCCAACTTAGCTGCTTTTTCGTGATACTCTTATATGCACACGTGTATTGCTCCAAGTGCTTGTGCGTCTCTCCGTTACAGTAGCGTCTTGCTGAGTTTAAATCTAGGGTTACGACTACATTGTAATCAGCACAAACTCGTTTGAATGATGGCAGCAAAGCTTCCAAGTACTTCTCATGCGCCGACCCTTGACAAGCCCTATGTTGTCAGACAGTCCGGAACGTTCAAATGTCGATTCGTCCATATGCATCGTAAGGATACCTGAAGCTGCGGTCAGTAATTGGTTGACGTGGGAAATAAACATGGTCGTGCCTTTATTCACGTTGAACTGAATATGAGTAGCAGACACGTGACTTTGAGAAAACAATGTTGCTTCCCCTTAATATAGTGGTCAGCCATTCTGTTGGAACGAAATGCGTTCATGTAAAGTTCAATGGGCTCAGCGCACCTTTTTGTAAAAAATTGAAAAGTGACTCTTTATTTAGCAGCTGTTCCAGGGACGACTCAGCCAAGCGGTAATAAACTGGTCGCGGCCTGTCCAGTATTATCTCCGACGGCATGGTGAGGAATTTCTCCAGAGGCATTACCAAATCGATCTGCACATTGTGTGTGAGATAGATAACCTCAAGGTGCGTGAATCGCTTAATCGGAGTCGGAGGCGACTTACTTTCGAAATAAAGTCATGGTTCTTGAAAGCCATCCAAGGCTCGGTCCTACGCGGTAGTCGGCTGAGATCGCCATATCCCACTGTCATGACGCATTTAGCAGATTGCTGCTTCGTTGGACAGCATGCTGCCATCATGTCCTTACTTGCGTCGGGTAGCAGCCAACAAGACGCAAGTAATTGACTTCGTTTTCTCCAGATGATCTCCGGATGACACAAGAACGGCAATGAAAACTGCAGAGTATACCAAGGGGATCGTAATATAGTCGATCACAACTTACAACTTAAAATGCCGTGACGCGAAGCTGTGCCAGGACGCGCCAAAAGGTACCTATGTACCTAGGCAAACTGTGACACCTGCACCCCTTGTTTCAGAATACCTACCTACATACATACCAACTTCGCTGACCAATAACAGCGACAGAAAGCCGGAAGACTCCACATCATACCCTCATTCCCTAAGCGGTCTTAACCCTCACTTCAGGTCACGTGCTCCACACCCCCCCTGCTCGACGGTCGTGACTTCGAGTAACTGTGGAGTGTTCGAAAACTTTTGTCACTTGAAAATTGCCGGTACTTCCAGCCCTGCGCCAATTATGCAGGAGGACCTATGTACTGGGAAACGTGTCAGTGACCTGAAGTGAGGGTTAATAAGACCGCTTTGGGGATAACGAACTGGTAACATGGAGCATGTGCACGATTTCTTCAGTTTTGCCTTATTACAAGTGACCTTTCGAAGTTTCGATATGTACTCGCCGGCATATCGTCGGCCATTTTGCTCTCAATTTCAACGCAAGCTTCGTGCTGGCCTCCGCTACGCGCAGCGCTGGGTAAAATTCGAATCCCGGGCTGACTTTCCTTCGAAAACAACCGAAGAATTGATTGTTTCTATTCAGCTGAACATTTTTGCCTCGCAATTGAGTCTCCTGATTCCTCTTCTCTATGTCCCTATGTGTTGCGGATTCTAGCAACCAAATCCTACACGACCTGCAATACGCCGGCGATTTCACAGTGGGATTGTAAAGACCAGATAGTTACATAAGCGCACGATGAACTTTCTCATCAAGTTTGCACAAACTCATGAGTCGTTTCGCTTAGCAGAAATTCAAGCCCTGGCGGAGCTTGAAGGAGTAGACCTTACGATTGTCGACTACAGTGACGAGGTAGTTACATTCATGGCCAGCCAAAATTAGTTTGTCAAATACTGACGTTGCCTCAGTCCCCTTTTTGCCTTGTTCAAGTTCCATGTGTAGATGACGCTTGCAGACTTGTGCGGAGGTCAATACTCGCCCAGTCTATTTATGAACTTTGGGGAACAGGAGCGACACTAGATCGACTGCACCAATCCGTCACGGAGACCACCAGTCATCAATGGGTCAAATACAAGCATGTCTCATTCAAATTTACGATAGAATCATACCAAGGTGCACGGACGAACGAGAATAGGCTCAGCATCATCAATTCATTCGCGTATCTACCATTTCAAGGACCAATACGCATGTCCCGACCAGACGAGACCTTTACAATATTTGAACTATGGCCATTCAACAGTGTTCCTATGAAATTGCCAGACCCAAGTGCCTATTTCCTCGGACGTCATGTGGGCAGCTCCGCGCGTGAAACAATTCTCAAGTTCGATCTGAAGAAGCGCGGCTACATATCCACCACCAGTATGGACTCGGAATTATCACTGATCACTGCGAATATTGCACTCGCCGGTCCAGAGAAACTCATATATGATCCTTTCGTCGGCACAGGCTCGTTCCCAGTTGCCTGTGCCTCCTTCGGCGCGATTGCATGGGGGAGCGATATAGACGGCAGAAGTATGCGCGGCGAAGGTGGGAGAAAAAGTCTTAAAGGAAATTTCAAGCAATACGGCCTAGAGATGGGGTTAGGCGATGTATTTTCCGCCGATCTTGTCAATACACCAATCCGGAGAAATAGGCGCATATGGGATAGTGTAGTTTGTGATCCCCCGTATGGCGTACGGGAGGGCTTAAGAGTCTTGGGTCTGAGAAATCCGGAGAAAACCCCTTGGTTGATTGAGAAGGGCAAGACGAATGCTTCGTAAGTATTGCGGCGTGCTCAGCAGCCGAGAAAAGAATGATCCTTATGGCTTACGAACAGTAGCCTGCCTGACTTCGTCCCTCCCAAGAAGCCGTACAGCTTTTTAGCAATGCTGGACGACCTACTTGCATTTGCAGCAGACACACTGGTCGATCATGGTAGGCTTTCCTTTTGGATGCCAACAGCCAACGACGAGGATCAAGAGATACCAGTGCCAACACATCCATCACTCGAGACGGTCGTTGTTTGTGCCCAGAGGTTCAATAAGTGTAAGTGATTGCTGTGTTGGTGGTCATGTCGATGTCGCATGACGTCGAATGCCTCGAAACAAACAAATCTTGCTGACATGCACAAGGGTCCCGACGCCTAGTTACATATCGTCGTCTCCCAGATGCAGAGGTGTTGCAGGGAGTTTTGGCAGCATACCACGCTAAACCGACCGTGGTGCCCACTGGCAATTCCGTCGATGATATGAACCCTTTCCGACGAGGTTATTTCAAAAAATTCGAGGTTGATAACAAGGTATGAGATGGGAAACGAGTCCGCATCAAGTGTGGAAGTGCTAAAAATTTGTTCTCGCATGCTGATCCTGTGCTGGCTGGCGATCACACTTCCATCCAACTCCTGATCTCACAGTGAACCAGTGCCAACTATTTTTGTACATCGTTGTCCATGTCGCATTAGTTCTCTTTTGCATGCACTTGCAAGCGATTCCCGTGTTGTTCAAGGAATCGTATGCACCGGGATCTAAAAGAAGAAATGGCAGTGACGTTGATGTCTCCGCCCATGCAAATGTCAGGGCTCACAGTTTCCTCATTTACCTGAATTCCGTTGCACTGAAACACCCTCGGTTTGGAACATGCTTTAATTCCAACTGCTGAAACCTAGTCACGATTAGTCAAACAAACGAGTCCTGAAGGCTCAGGATATTACTCACTTCTCACTCTTCGAATGAAAATATATACCGCTAACTTCTCCTCTTAATTGATTGAAGCAAATGTAGTAGAATCCTTCGAAGCTAGCTCCTGTGATGGTTCGAACTCGATGATCGGGCACCAAAAAATGCTCTTTCCATCGCATGAAAATGTGTTCATTCTGTGTGACATCAGGGATTGTTATTGGGCCTCTGCGAGCGTGTTTCTGAAAGGGCCGGAAGGCACTGAACTTGGCCCAATGACTAAGATCAACTTTTGTATTGGCGCCCCAGTCTTCGTGTTTTGTAAAGAAGGAAAATTTAGTTCCGATAATTTCGCCCTCAAAATAGGTAGTCAATGTGGGATGGTCCTCAGTCAGTCCTGGCAATTGTGCCCGGTCAGAATCTTCTTGTCCGCAGCTGCTGAAGAGCACAACGAATGTGAGTGGCTGATTTACCTTGAATTCGGAGGTAGCCACATAGGAAAGACTCTGCCATGTTGACGTTCTTTAGCTCAACTTGGACCTCGTATATTTGACGTTCTGATTGCTGCGTCCCATGAAACCTGCTACCAGGTCGCAAATAGGATGATGTAGCCGACGGAATAACCTCAAGATAGGTCAGCAAGGCCTCAGTAGACATTTGGCTTTGTACACTTACCCGAAGGCTTGGGTAGTCGGAGCCCATTGATGGTTGATTGCAAGCACCGTCCTCAACATTTATTACAGCCATATCAGGGGCACTGGAGTTTTTTCTCGGCTGCCCATGCTGTTCGGTATATCTAACCTGGGCGATATGCAATGGGCTTAATGCATCTGGGCTGGTCTCGCGACCTTTCAAAAAGGGAGGGAGGCCAGAGCTATGGTCTGACGATGGGATCTCCCAGGATATTAGTGATGGCCCGGGCGAGGTCGTGGTATTTCTCGAGGATGGGATTCTATAGTTGTTGTTGTCGTTGTTGCCGTTGTTGTCGTTATCGACAAGGTCCGTATCACGTCTGCTACTCATGTGCATGTACTGCAGCGAGTCTACGCCAAGAGCAGGTGTTGAAAGCTCATCCAAAAATGGATCAGGGCGGATGCTTATGCCACCATGACGAGGCGATTGTTGCGGATCGTCGGGACAAGTCGAGAATTGGCGTGTTATTGATGATACTTCATCTGGTGATTGACCAGCAGAAGGCGTAGGCATGATTCCCAAGACGTGCAGGAATTATAGACTTTTATCGTCCAAAATTCGTCACAAGCGTCGACAAACGCGACCTTCGCTTGAACAGCTTCTCGGCTTAGTGGAGTCAATTAGAGGCCGTCGGTGATATTGCTCGGTTCGATCATAAGATTCTCCAATGTCGAGGACGCTGCTGATGGGCCAACTTCAGTGATAACGTCGAATCCTGGTTAAGCTAGTCGACAATCGACAAGTTGGCAGGAATACCGTAAATCATCGGTATGGTTAATACATGGCGGATGAGCGCTTCCTCGTATTTGTAAAAGTGCGGGACCCGTTCGTTGGAAAGCGCATGAGTCGAGTAATTCTTTGCGAGAAGTTAAGCTTCAGGATATCGCTAGATCAGATCTGATGAGTTGGTGATTGTGGAGGAGTCTGGGCTGTAGGTAGATGCCCAGCAAGGTCACATTGAGTGCAGTGGTTCTACCTTCTTACCTACATTGCGCAGGCGCCTCTTTCGGCTCTAGACGGTTGAAATGCCCGTGGAGGATATGGCCGCTGTGAATGGATAACAGCTCAAATATTATACTGTGCCAACTCCGTAGAACTCAATCCACTACTCCGTGAGTCCGCACCTAGTTATTAGCGTGTGGAATAGTGTCTCCCCTCGAGAGAGTGTGGGATTAGTGGTAGTGACCAGTTTCAAAAGCCCATTTCTACGGCTACGAGTAGGGTATCCCTTTCGGTTGCCGTAACATTCGCCGCCGTAGAAGTGCGGTCAGCGGTTTTCGGCGCCGTAGAAGTGGAGCTTTTGATAAGACAGGTATGTACCTCCCTATGCCACACCCTCTCGCGTACTTCGCTGCTCTTAACCGAGCAGAAGTTCTTACTCTTTCAATCAACATCATCAAAATCACCTTGCCGTCGTATCATCAGTAACTATTGAACTCCCATCAAATTGATCTCTCTCACTTCAACATCTTCATCATGATGCTTTGATCCCTGTTCTGAGCTTCCCACGAATACTGTTATTGTTCCCTACGGTGCAGCCCTTGACGAGTTTGATGGGTATGATAATGGAGGTCAAATCGAAGATTTGCCTGCCTCCCTCTGTGCAGTTTGGCACTCTTGACGAGCTTCTTGCCTTCCCACAGCAATGTGTACTACGGAATGGACTGGTCTTTGTCAAGACCGCCTCGAGAATTGTCGCATGATTGACGGACAGCTCACCGCAGGTACGTCAAAATTAGTTGAGATCATGGCGCTCGAAGACGCTCTGTGTCTACGGGTGTTCGTCGAAGTAGTGCCCAGCTTATCGACCGCTCGTTTAGGATCGTGATATTTCAAGGGCAGCAAAAGCAGATACTGCTAATCAATGCAAGTGCATGAGACCGCAAGTTTGATAGGCAATCGTTATTATTAGGCACAGAAGGAAGTTTCCGGGTCAATACTTTGTCTCTGTGTGTTGCTTCTCATTCCCTACGTGGTGTTTCTGTGCGAAGATACATAGATAATGAGGTGCCCAACCATGCAACCGATTCGTGCCTTTATGTGTGGTGTTGCGTTTATACATCAATGGTGAAGCGATACTCCGTAGATCGCAGAAAAGTTTCGTGACGTTATCCGAAGGGAGTGAGGAGTTCAGCGATGATCCACCTTTTGATTATCAGCTTTACGGCGGATGCTACAGCGCCCCAAAGGATACCCCTACGACTCACGAGTACCGTATCTACCGTATCATCTCAGTAAATCGGCCACGGTGGATATCCCCTTTCTTGACGAATC
>QEQW01000289.1:0-32346 GCA_004016085.1 Claviceps quebecensis
TATCGCCACATTTCTTCATAAGTTCATAATGGCGCGGGCGCTCATGGGACGGTCCTGGCCCCCGTGTGAGACTCCCACTGTACGAGTCCTGACTCCTGTCCTAGGATAGCGGGATTTGGGAAAGCTGTTCACATCAAGGTGCCCGAGCCTCTCAATTTTCGCAATGGGGCGGCACCGGGTGAGTCCGACTTGAGTCATCATTGATCATTCCAGCCATTTTGCAAACCAGAGATACGCAATTGAGCACAATCCATAGCTTTTCATGTGACATGTTATCAACTGGTTCAATTAGGTCTTAGCATACTGCTCATTTGAGCTTATTACCGCCTGAAGACGGCGACGCATGTTGGCAACGATTCTATTGATGAGCTCTGTGTCAAGCGCATTCCACATATCTATTCGCAACCTCTTTAAGTTGCGTCAACGAGGCCTAGCAAGTCGTCATATAATTATATGGCATGTTCGAATCCTCTTTGTGCACAAGCTCTTAGTAATCAGGCCAGAGCTATACGATTACGGTCGCTTTATCGGTTTTGCTCCCACCTTTACCGCCTTTAGGCTTCGCCAGGCTCGGTGGAACACTGCAATACTCCACGTCGCGCCGAATAATGACGCTCCAATTCCCCGGCATAAGAGCTTGACATTGTGATAACGAAGGTGTCGATGACCTCATACAACGATCCAGAATGGCTCTGGTACCACTGATGACGTCTGCATAGCTATCCAGCTCAAAAGGTTCTGGATGCTAGACCCGTGGGTAAGAGCCAAAAGGGCAAAGAAAAAAACCGTTAGCAACTTCCTCATCACTTTCTGATTTCCTATGCCGCTCTGAGTTTTGAACAGGCACTGAGGCAGCAGGCTGTGACTCTGTGAGGTAAGGGTACGGGAAGAAAGGGCATCTCTCAACTCGAATGCTCTTGGCAGCTCTTCGAAAGAACTGTAAAGATGAAAGAAAAAGTAGACGAAATGAGAATAGAAGAAATCTCAAACACGCAAGGAAAAAATCACCTACATCATTGCACCACCAGATGGAGCTGTAATCCTTGCAACAAACTTTCAAGCACTTTCCAGGACCAGGACCAATATGTGGCTTCTCCGTTACTTGAACTTCGGCCAATCTACGGAGTGAATCCTTGATATAAGCAGGTGATATGGTTCCGAGGCCGTTGTCGCAATAGACTTCGACTGCCTTGGCTGCTGCCGACCCTGCTAGGTTTCAGAAGGCTTCCTCTTCTCCAAGTCTCGGGCCCATCGAGGGTCCAGCTTCTTGGATTTGGAGGTGACTTCTTCCAGTGGGCCGTTCAAAGTCACCGGGGAGTCGCCGGGGGCGAGGCGCATATATTCCGGGAGGACGTTTCGACCCCGTATCTCTCAATGGGTGCGCTGATCCCGAAGACCTTGAGGCTTGATTGTAGATTGTAGTCAGCTCATTTCACTGTTCAGTCATAGCTGAGCATCTTTTTTGCTATATTTTTCTCCCACTCTTCATGTCTTTTTTTTCCTATGTAAAATTCCTTTTTTCTTTCTTTTTGGATCCTGTTCGTTATGAGCATTGAGCCCAGATGGATAGCAGATGTCTTTGCTAAGAGGGACTTAGGAAATAAGCAGCGGGCCTTACCTTGACAGACACAGCTCCGAGCAGCAAAAGATTCCTAAGGAATCCCATGGTGAATCAGTGAATTACTTGATACTCTTGGTCGAGGACTCGAGTCTCGACGGATGGCGAATTTTATATTTATGTTATATGACAACGTTGGAACTTGGAGGAAGGGCAATTATGGATATATAGTATGATTATTACTTATTTTCCCAATATCGCAAGCGGTGCCAGCGCAAGATGGCAATACAATTAAAGCCTTTTGAAGTTTGTGCGTACATTCGAGAATGCCTTTGTTCTCCGGACCAATGCTGCCGGCGGTGCCTCCCCTTGCGCACTAGGAGCATGGACTCCGGAGCCTTGTGAAACCCTCGCAAAACATCAATTCCCATGGCCCTCATCTGCATTACTCTTTCGGCTCCATTGGCCATTTGCTGCACACAAGAACACGACCCGTCCTAATACTAATGCTAGTGATCCAATAATTTGGGCTAATTGAAGCATTTATCCATGTCTCCATGTCTCTCGCCACTTGATACACTTGAGAAAGAGGAGAAACACCATACACCGCATTCATTGTGGCCTGGGTTGCACGACGGAGCGCATCGCGACCAGCTACACCTAGACGTGTGGCGTTTTGCCACAGTGCAACATAGCGCCTACGGTTGCCAATAGCCATGCCACCATTCTTCCATTTGGCATTTTGTTCGATAGCATTTCTCTCCTCCTATCTCTCCGACACGAATTCTGCAAGTCTTTCATCTAATTCTCGAGGATTATTTGTTTCGGCCGTCAGAGCGTATGCACGTGACAACGTTCTTGTGAGTCGTGGACTCGTGACTCGCGACAGCAGCGGTATTTTTTGTCTTCCTATAGGCCTAGCTAGCCCTAGACCGCTATGTCTCCAGGAACTTTCTACCAACTTTGCCGGGTCTATGTCCCCGGCTCTGTTCCAAACCGGTATGTCAAGACTCAACAATCATCGTTGAACTTGTCCCCCCGTCGCCCGATTATAACCGGTGTGCCTACACGTATGACGACATACCTAAAGCATGCACTGTCTCTCCGACTGTTCCCCCGGCCTAGCCTTCTGCTTATCGCCCTGTTTCTTTATCTTGCCCCAGCCCCAACACTTAGCTATTTTGTTTTTCTTCTCCTTGGTCAATGGTTGGTGCCGGGGTTGGTGATATTTTGTTTGTCTCCGTCGACGGGTGACTCCGGAGCTGTGCCAAACAAATCGGACACGTCCCGGGGACTACCGGTCGACGTTGGGGACGTGGATCTTTGGGAAGATGTCGCCGACGTCGACATGCCGAGGGGATTCATGGGATCCCAGATTGAAGGATTGTAGACGTATTCTTGCATCTTGGACAACCCAAAGAGATCGTTCTCGAATAGAGAGTACTCTGCACCTTCAATCATCCAGCCCGAGGTACCTTTCGCCGTACCAAGCTTTTGTCCGTTTTTCTGCCAAGAGTCGAAATCGATAATAACTGCGCGATCCAGCTCGTCAAACATGATATTATACGGATTGATGTCGTTGTGGACAATACCCAAGGAATGCAAGTGACGAATACCACGCTCGATGTCCTCGAGAAAAAGATCCTTATTGAAAGGTGTGCTTTCTTCCAGTCTCTCAACGAGGGTCATTTTGTATTTAGCAAGACAGATGCCCGTAATCCGACCGTGGCTCACGACGCAACCTCGGTATTCAACAATATTGGGATGCGGATGTTGCCTCAGAAGCTCATATGCTTCAATCTCGTGCAACAAATGTTTGCTAATGGGCGTTTCCTTCGGATCGTTCCTATAAAACATAAGGTTTGGTTCCTTTACGTGGGAGTCTGGCGATACGGTTGAGGGGGCTCGCAAAAGTCGGGCTGAGTAAAGCGGCCAACAGGCGTCGGTATCGATGGAGATTAGGTCGAGATTGTCTATGTCAATTTCGGAAGATGTGTGAAAACGGTCTTCAGTCTCGGCGTAATAGAGGTCTCCATTTGGCCCACGAATAATGATCTTCGTAAAGCCAAACTCAGACTCGCCATCTTCTCCGATAAGCATTTCGTTGAATTTGTAAACTTCCATCCTGAATGGTGCGCCTCTAGGCACAATCACAGCCAAAGTGATGGGCCTGGGATAAGGTCGTTTTGAAAGAGCTGAACGCGAAGTCGGGTATGTAATACTCGTTTGGAGAATGCGCAACAGAAATTTGATGCCCCCATATGTTTTCTTCGGGAACGCAAGGTCGATTCTATCAAATATGAAGGGAAGAAAAGTCTACCTCAAGGGA
This sequence comes from Claviceps quebecensis, assembly GCA_004016085.1. Classification (NCBI taxonomy): domain Eukaryota; kingdom Fungi; phylum Ascomycota; class Sordariomycetes; order Hypocreales; family Clavicipitaceae; genus Claviceps; species Claviceps quebecensis. Next base: position 3,888 of record QEQW01000289.1, read on the forward strand.
TAGGGGATGTTGGTCCACCATTTTTCTCCTGCGTTTTAATTTGTAGCAAGTCACTTACCTAATAAGAATGAATGTCCTACCAGGTGTACCTACATTATAGGGATGTGCACGGCCTACAGGTACAGTAGGTAGGTAGATACCTACCTACCTTGGTAAGTACATATCTGCTTTGCTGGCGGGCGATTCAATTTCATCTATTATCGAACTCATACTTCTCTTCTGTATGTATGTATATATCTACATACAATTTTGTCGTCGCACCCCTCCCCGACCACGGCGACCTAAGGACGTTCCTGGATAGCCCGAAGCTTGCACCACTTCTGGTACAATGGATGCTTCGCACAGGCCGACTACAACAACAATTCAATTCACTCTCGCGACCGCCTTGAAAAAGAGGTGGGAGGAGGAAGCATCAGTGGGTCCCTTTTTCCAAATGCAACGTCGCGCCGACCACCGGCGAGCAGATAAACATCTTGTATGATAGGAACCGCGGTCGGACCGGATCGGCCCGTCGCACAGCGCCATGATAGCATATGTGTATCGAGGTTTTCCTCCCTGCATGTACTAGGGTTTTTCCCTATGCGGAAAGCGCTTTGCCAGAATTAGCGGTCATTGCTCCGCTTTCGGTCAATCACTCCATTACCCCGCGCTTCTGTCATTTATCGTCGCTCCCTCACATTTCACTCGTGAGAGGTTGTTGTTGCTTGTTGAAACTTGAGACACTTTCTGAGGGACGCTTTCTATGAAGTTGTTGTGTCAGGTTGGATTTGCATGTTTCCCTTGCTGTTCCTTAGTCACATTCTGTTCTGTTGGTTACCAAGGCATCTGGAGAGACAGCCCGAGACATCCGAAGTTCAACGCAAGGGACTCGATCAGTTTGGGCATTTGATTGAAGGAGTCGAGGGAGCCCATTGAGGATAGAAAAGGAGGGAGGGGAGAGTTGGTTGGGTTTTGTCGTCACGTCGTGTTTTGAGGACTTAGTTCCTGTCTTTCAGGTAATGAATTGAGTCTCGTCTATCTTCTCTTTTTAGTCTGGTAGATCTTGTCAGATCTATCAGTCGTTCTTCTCTTGTCTTCTCTCAGTGAGCTGAGACTGAGAGTCTGTTCTTTGTCCGTCTGGACAACGATTCGACCTTTTTCCAGGTTTCCAGAATCCACCCTCTCCGGCCCTCCGTCCTCCGAGATTCACTCTATGATTGACCATGTAGAAGTTCTAGAACTGGGCAGCCTAGGCGAGCTCAGCTAGTGCATTTAATAATAATAATAATGATAATGTTAGCATTTCCAAATCTTTCATCTACCCACCCAAGTAGTAAGTACCTGTTCATTTAACATCACCAAATTCATTAAATAACGTCGCACATCATGATGGGACCCTCAACCTGCAAAAACGTTTACCGTGCTGATGGATCATGGCTGAAGAAGTCCCCGGTAAGGCCGATCATCGACTAGCTAAAGATATCAACTAACCATGACTTCAAGGACTAGGTCAGCCACTCCTCCGAATCCAAGACCCTCAATGCGTCCGTAATCGCAACCTCCGTGCTCAGCCTCTGGCCCTCGCAACTCATGCCACAGAACTGCCGCAGTTTCAAACCTGTTTTCGAGCTGCTGGCAGTCATACAGGCTTTGGCGTCGCGTTCGACCTTTGAAAGAGAATCTAATGTGCATCAACCGTCCCGTCCCATGATTCATGACGAAACGATGGTATATCTCCTGCCGCAGAGTTCCTCGCTGCCAAATTTGCTACAGTCCGTTGTTGCGGCGCAGAGGCAGCCGACGCGCCGCCGTAGCCGATTTTCGAAGCCAAGGCCAAGCCAACCTCACTGACTCACAGTTTGTAAGCGACAAGACAGAGACGTTGCGTATCTAGAAGAATCAGGAACATCACGCGAGGTCACGGACGAGAGAACGGGAGATCACGGCCGTCCTCATCTGTGAAGGCTACGAGAATCAGTGGCTCGGCGTCGCGATTCGCAGGATCTGACCACGCACGGTGGGGACGGTGAAAGCGAGGGATCCATCCTGGCTACTCAAAAGACCGAGTAGGCGCCTGTGCTATTTGCCCAGTCGCGAATGTGTTATGGTTCAAAGCAATGATCGAAGACAACAGTGGTGTATCATTTGAGCGAATTGAGTTGCGTCGACAAGGCGAATGTGTACTGTTTGTAATTTCAATTCCCACTGTAATTCGGCGAGGTAACAGGTACCTATAGCAGCCTGAGAAATGCTCCACATTTTGACAAAAACAGTTCGCGGAGTAACGCTCTAAACTTAATCGATCTGCATCTGATATGTACATAATCTGACTGGGATTCGCACGATTTTCTTCCATTGATTTATTCCCCGGTCTGCATTGTGTCCGGCCGGCCCAGCCACCGGCACCACAAGCAGGACCAGAAAACATCACCGGCAGGCAGGTCCCTAACCAGAAAACGCACCATGAGCATCACCTCTGGCGGCCACCGCCCTCAGGATCCAAACTCGCAAGATGAAGACCAAGACCGCCAGCTCCCCCTCGGTGAACGCCTCAGCCAGCAACAATCTACGACTGGCTCGATATGGATCGCCGAATCGCTGTCCCTGCCCCGTGAGGCCCTCTTCGTAGCCGTGGTCTGCATGGCCCAGTTCTGCACACGTATGTTACCCCGTACTTCTGTCCATGGCCAATTTGACTAGCTTGCCTATTGTATGTACTGGCCTTCTTATCAATCCTCAGAGGCCGCCTACATGAGCACCCTAGTCCTCCTCAGCACCATCGGCGAGAGCTTCCACGTCTCGTCCGCACCACGGCTAGCATGGCTCGTGGCCGGCTACTCCCTCACCGTAGCCACCTTCATCCTCTTCTCAGGCCGTTTAGGCGATGTCTACGGCTACAAGCGGATGCTCCTCGTCGGCTTGTCCTGGTTCTCGCTCTGGTCCCTAATCGCCGGCCTGAGCGTCTACTCCAACTATACCCTCGCCGTCTTCTCGCGCGTCCTTCAGGGCATCGGCCCGGCCATCTGCCTCCCTAATGCGCTCGCCATCTTTGGCGCCGCGTATCCTCCTGGCCACAGAAAGGCCATGGTCTTTGCCTTCTTTGGCGCGGTGGCTCCGATTGGAGGCATCGCCGGCGCTGTGTTTGCGTCTCTGCTCTCGCTGGCGTGGTGGCCGTGGGCTCTCTGGGCCGTGTGCATATGGTTAGCGGCCCTGGCGCTTCTGGGTTGGTATGCGATTCCTGATTTCCCCGATAAGAAGATGAAAGAAAGTTGCCAGTCGTGGAAAGCCTGGTTTGAAATGCTGGACATTGGCGGTGCCTTTGTTGGCGTGGTGGCGCTGATCCTCTTTAATTTTGCGTGGATTCAGGCACCTATTGATGGATGGGGAACACCGACTATCATTGTTCCGCTGGTTCTGGGCCTGCTCATGTTCCTGGGATTTGGGTACATTGAGTTCAAGATGAGTCCGAAACCACTTCTGCCCTTTTCGGCTGTCAATGCCGATGTTGCTTTCGTGCTGGCTGCCGTTGGGTGTGGGTGGGCTACCTTTGGTATCTGGACGCTCTATCTCGTCCAGCTACTTCAGCAGATCAGGGGTTTGTCGCCGCTTCATGCATCTGTGTGGTTTCTCCCCGTCATCTTCTCTGGTGCCTGCGCTGCGGTTGTTACGGGGAAATTGCTCGGTCCCTGGCAGGTAAAGCCCCCGTATGTCATGACCATGGCTCTTTTGGCATTTACCACGGGTGCCGTCATCACGGCAACTGCGCCTGCGGACCAAATCTACTGGGGACAGGTTTTTGTTTCGATGCTCATTATGCCGTTTGGCATGGACATGAGTTTTCCTGCTGCGACGCTCATCCTGTCCAACGCTGTGCCCAAGTCGCATCAGGGCGTGGGCGCGAGCCTCGTCAACACGGTTGTGAATTATGGCATTGCGCTTGGTGTGGGATTTGCCGGTACAGTCGAAGTACATGTCAATAGGGGCGGGTTGACCAAAGACGACAAGCTTCGGGGGTACAGGGGCGCCTTGTATATGGGTGTCGGAACGGCCGCCTTGGGATTATTGGTGAGCGGTGTATTTGTGGTTCGCGAGCATCTATTGAGACGGCCGAGAAAATTTTAAGGAGGCTGGAGTCTGGACACGACTAGCTTACATTAATGTCATAATGTGGAATGGTATAATCTAATTTCTTTTGACCAAATAAAGTAAAAGGGCTCAATTTTTGTAGATGATGGATCTCTGCACGTAACAAGCCCTGGCATCTCGGATTGACTTCAATCCCACGAAGCCATCCTCAGCTTCAGAGACTATCCATATTCCGTACATGTCTATAAATGCGAACCCTCACCCCCATGCACAGTACCAATATGCAATAAGGACGGACCACTTATTCCATAGATTGCCCTCCCCCGGCCCCCTTCCACATCACCAGTCGTAAAGAGCTCTTACTCCGTACAAAGCTCTACCGGAACACAACCGTCTTGGATCCATTCAAAAACACCCTTCTATCCGCATACCACCGCACCGCCGTCGCCAACACTAAACTCTCCACATTCGATCCCTCCTCCACCAACTCATTCGCCTCCATACTATGGTCCACCCTCGCCACACTCTGCTCAATAATCGGCCCCTCATCCAAATCCGCCGTCACGAAATGCGCCGTCGCCCCAATAATCTTGACACCCCGCTCATACGCCTGATGATACGGCTTCGCGCCCTTAAACGACGGTAAAAAGCTATGATGGATATTGATAATCCGGCCAGACATGGCGGCACAGAGCGTCGGCGAAAGAACCTGCATATACCGAGCTAGAACAATAAGTTCTATACCGTGCTGTTCCACGAGGGAAAGAATCTGGGATTCCTGCTGCGACTTCGTGTCCTTTGTAACGGGGAGATGGTGGAATTGGATGCCGTAGGAGCGGACGAGCGGTTCGAAGTCGGGGTGGTTGGAGACTATGACGGGAACCTACAGATGATGTTAATACAAAGTCTGTATTAGTAGGAGGTTACCACAATGGTTGACATGGCTTATTTTTATTTTTTTTTCCGTCACAGTATTCTGGGAGGGGAGGAGGAAGGCTTGTAGAGTGATTGAAAAAAAACGGCGCATGTAGGTTTACCTCGACGTTTAATTGCCCCGTCTTCACCCGGAACAACAAATCATTCAGACAGTGCCCAATCTTGGACACCATAATCAGGACCTTCATCTTCTGCGCCATGGGTCGGAAATCATACGTCATGTCGTATTCGATCGCGAGCTGTGAAAACGGCGCGTCGAGATGCTTCGTGGAGGCGTCGGGGGCGTTGTTTGGCCCAAAGTGGACGCGCATGAAGAAGCGCCGGGAGACAGGATCACTGAATTGCTGGAGATCGAGGACATTGTGGCCGTGGGAGGCGAAGATGCCGGTGACGGCGTGGATGATGCCCGGCTTGTCGGGGCAGGAGAGGGTGAGGATGTGGTCGTTTGGGGCGGGCATCGTGAGGTGGGGTGCTGTTGAAGGGAGCACGCGCGGAGCAGGGAACGGACTCGAGGTAATCTGGGTGTTTGACTTTGCGGTGCGGTGCGTGTGTATGAGTATGCTCTGCGTGATATTGCCGTGGTGTCGATTGAAGAAGATGCCGCGTTGTCTTTCTTGGGAGAGCTGTAAAAGTTCCCGAAGGTGGTGTCTGCTGGTGGTGCGGTTCAATGCCGAATGCCGAACGGCGAGCGAGGCGGCGCCAAACGGTCCACTTCTTGTCGCAGTCAGGAATCAGGGCCAACAGGGGTTGTGAAAACTCAGTACATACATGGAGTACTCCGTACATACATAGGTACATTAGGTAGGTACCTCGGAGTTCTGAGTTACATATGACCTAACCCACGTGACCCGGGTGTGCGTTGTTTGTGAGTCGCACCACGTTCAATTTTCTCGACTGGACAGTGAACGCTTTCAGAACACACTTGCCAAACATTGTCTCTTTCAAGTCGCTCTCCATGTGCAGCGGTGGTGTCGCGGTCAGCATAATCATCGTAGCGCTAATGGATCTGAGCCTTGGCAGAGCTGTGCGCCGTGATTCCAGGTGGCATTGGTGCAAGAAGACTCATTGTAGTCCTCCTTTCTAGGTAGCTCGCTCATATGCGTGGTAAAGTCAAAAAAATAGTCGTTTAGGTTGTCGGCGCTGACGACGACGAGGTCCACCTGTTGATGATGATGAAAACTTATTCTGGCGAACAGTCATGTCGACCCCTAGCGAATCCGATCGATCCGAGCTGGATCTCAATAAGCTGACTGACGACATGTCGTTACGCAAGCGCGGCAGCAGCTTCGTTGACCACAGAGACAATGCTGCACTGGCACCGAAGCATCTCGATGTGACAATGACCAGACTTTTGCAGTCAAAAGAACGTCAAGAAGATGCGATGCGACGGAAAACGGCATCCACTACTGGCGCGGGAGTCTTTACGTCAAGTAGACAAGTTCAGGAAGTTGCTGCTCTTTTGCGTCCACGTCACGGGTGGCCAGCCAGCGCGAGGGTTGCCTCCATTTCTGCCCCCTTGCGCTTCTGATTGTTCGCTTGCTTTTCTCCCTTTCGAGTATCCCACCTACAGTGCCAGAAAACGGTGCCACGACTGACTGAGCGGTCCGCATGTTGTCGATGTTTTGCTGACCGAGATGTTTGACGAGATCGCGAGGGGCATGTGCTTGTTTGTATTCATATCTATTTGATGTAAGAATTGTACGACAAACAGAGGCAAGGGGGGACAAGACCACAAGACACAGACTCCGCGTTCAATATGTTGCGGCGAGCGATTCCATCAGATATGGGTATATTAAATAGTTGAAAGAAAAGAAGAAAAAAGGGAAATATATCATAAATGCAAAGCAAATAGAAAAACATTCCAAATCACCTAAAGCAGCAGAAAAAGACGCATGCAAGTCAGCTCGTAGCTCGTACTAAGTAAGTCATGCCATGCCTGCTCAGGCTGCTTCTCCAAGCTACGCCTAGGGCATTATCTCGACTCCAACGCCTCAAACAATCGCCTCTCCATGTCGGCCTCCACCAACACGATGCGATATAGCAGGATGGGCTCCATGTGAAGGATGTCCCTCCATGCCATCATGGCCAGTCATCCCATGCGTTCCCGCCGCGGGGACAGCACCTACACCGGCCCCGGTCCCAGCCCCAGCCCCAGCCCCAGCGTGGCCGTGATGCCCAACATGCGAACCCCAGCTCGCCTTTCTTGTGAAAACAGCATCAACATGGTCGCCGGCACCGCGATACGCGAAAGCCGACCCGCGATGCAAGGGAATGTGATTGTACCGCCAGTCAAACACAGCCGCATACGTCATCCTGTAGGCCGAAAACGCCATCACGGTCCCAATAATGGCCCCAGCCACCACATCGTACCAGTTGTGGTACTCATCAATCGTCAGAACACCTCCAATAAGCGTCGCTCCCAGGATAGGCGCGTATAGCAGCACCAACTTCCACATAGCCGGGTGGTAATTCGCAAAGACCTTGAGCTTCGCATTCAAGTACAGGTACAAGAAGACGAATCCCGCAAACGCAGCCGTCGTGTGCCCACTGGGGAACGACTCCAGACTATCGTTGATCTGCTTGGTATCGCCTGTGCAGATATCCGGCGTGAAATATAGCTGCTGGTACCCCTTGGCGTTGAGCCCAGCCATGGCTTTCGCCCTCGTCACATCGGGCTTGCAAACATCGAGAAAATGCGGGCGAAGACCCCCAATGAGCCATTTGAGAAAGACCTGGAAGACGGCAGCAGAGATGAGTGCATATAAGAGGCCCAGGACACCGTTATTAACGTCCCAGAAGGAGCGTATCCGGATCTGCATGAGAAGGATGACGGCGATGGGGACCATGGCGGCGAGGAAGGCCGCGAGCCAGATGGGAATGATTTCGTCGCGGAGGGGGTACGCGAATTGGGGGTACACGATTTCGCCGTCGGAGAAGGTGATGGCGAAGGAACGCGCAGGGGCGGGAGGTGCCATGTAGACCTAAGGTGAAGCGTTAGCAAGCCATGATCATATTGGAGGAAAAGGCATGGCAAACGTCGACAGCGGATAGCTGCGTGGTGAGGAGAGCAACGCGACAGATCAATAACTTACTCCCAAACCAATCGCTCCCATGGCAATCATGGTGACAATGTCCAAAACCGTGTGCTTGAGCCACTGGCCAAACGTCGGCCGTGAATGCATCGTGTACGTCTCATGGTGACGCCGCGTCGTGGCAGTTGCATGGCCACCGCCATCAGTGGGCTTGGGTTTCCGCGATAAGAAGCCCATGGCTTCTGTGTTTTTTCTGATACCGGTCTCGGATTCTCACGTCTTCGCGCGTGCGTGTGTGTGGATTCGTGTTGTGTTCGACTTCGAGGATGTGCGGTTAGTAGAGGACGAGCGCGCATATAAATACAGACCAAGAGCACAAAAAGAACAAGCTACACCATCAAACGCGTACAGCATGAACAGACTAGCATCCAAATCAAGTTATAAATGAACACGCAGCGCATCCAAGAACACGGATAGGTACAAATTACAACACGCCACGCCATGCCCACGCTGTTCGGCGTTCGCACATGGTGATGCCCAAGCACGGTACCTCGACGTCACCATGACGAGCGTTGGCATGGACATGAGCCTAATTTCGGCAACACTCCACTTGAATTCCCTGGTTCTGCGGCCCGCGGCAGGGAAATGCCATGACAATGTAAATGGTCATTACCGGGTGTCGGCAGCGTGGCACAGGGCGGGGAGGCAAAACCAGGCACGGATCGCGATGAGGGCTTGCATCGGTAATGTAAAGCCGGTCAACGTCATTCCCTCCATTTCCTTGTCCAGGAACTTGGCGCGGAGAGCTGCTGGTGGCGGCTGGTGGCGGGTGGAATGCTCCGGCGCTGCGTCCGATGCATTTGTCTGACTCTCGACTCTGGACTCTGGGCTCTGGGGCACTTATTGATTATCTACGGAGTACCTAGGTATGTTTCGGCTTCTTACTTGTCATCAGACAAAGATACACAACGCGGGGGGGGGGATGCACCTGCATAGGTACTCCGTAAGTCGTTCGCAACGTGGATGCGCGGAATACAACAGAAAGAATCCAGATAGCTACAATAGAACTCTCCGCACTTTTATTCGTGAGTCAACGCAAGGCCTCAACGTGACTGAGTTACGATGCCTACATCATACGTTGACACCACCACCCTGGACAATCTCGAATTGTTTGAATACAGCCACTTCACTTATCAAGATAATGGCGCAAGATGCCTACAATATCATGTTCTATATGATTGAAGAGCCCTGATTTTTCCTCTTCAATGCAGGTACATATACAGGCCCCGTGCGCAAGTGCAAGCATCGGGGCGGCTGCGTAAATAAAAGAACAATGAGCGCGTCAATCTGATAGACCATTGCTAACAACGCCAGCACTTCTTACGTGATCGATTCTTGGATTCTTGCTTGTCGATTTCGCTGTCTTCTAGAAATTTTGCACTGTGATGTTGGCGAATGGCCTCATGTAATTTCCCGTGAGGTTCTATAAATGCACAAACCTCATCCCTGGAACAACTGCAATTTGCATTCCTTTGGATGATGGTACATTTACCCCATGGCTAGATGAAACAGCATGACACTGCGATGCGACGCTGAATAGCCCGGTTCCAGAGCCTGTACCTGGCACACAAAGCTCACTATACCATCCAAGCAGCATGTCGTAATACACGGCATCTTCACTGCCATGGTGTCCTTTCACATCCGTCTTTCTCTCGACTGAAAATCGGCGTCTCCCCTTAGGATCTCTGCCTACTTCCCCTGGCAGATTTACGAGTACCCGCCCTCTCACTGAACTATTCTCACCGTCCCCCCAAACTCTCCCCTAGCAACCTGCTCAACTCGCACCCTTACCTTTTCCCAAATCCGCTCCGCCACCTCGTCTATACTCCCCCCCGCATCGAGCATTACCAGATCTTCCTCCTCCTGCTTCCACTGCTCCTCGTCAAGACCCCCCATCTGCGCCAGAACCTGCTCTCCCTGGACGTCCTTCTCGCGTCTTCTGCTAAGGGCCCAGAACAGCTCCCGCACTCTTTTCTGTATCTCAGCCCGCTCATAGACTTCGCCACCCCAACCGCCCCTTTGACGCGCAGTCTCTTCATCAAGATCCAGAAACAAGACCATATCTGGGCGGGGGAGGCCCCTATCCGGAGCGCGCGCCCAGGATAACGAAAGGGATGGATTCAACTTCGCGGCTGAGTAGACGATGCCGGAGTGGTAGAAGCGGTCGCAGAGGACGGTTGTACCGGCTGCAAGAAGAGATTGAATGTGTTCGCTGGGTTCGTCAGTATGAGAACTCGACAAGTGACAAACCACTGAACATGGCAAAGCGGATCCAAAAGGGGGATTGGGGGATTGAAAAGGGTCCAAATACTTACACCGCTTCCCACCGATTCGCACTAAACAGCAGATGAATCGCGTGGTCCTCCATCGGTATATCGCTCTTTAGATATCCGTCTATCATTTTGCCGATTGGCGTTGTCCTATCTGCAGTCTGTCAGCGGGCGCTCACACGGGCTTCCATAGTACAGACTAGCGAAGAACCAAGCAGAGAGCGCAAGCGTGAAATCGAGAAACACCAGGCACAGCCACGCTAGTCCGGGATATCAAGTTCCAGTATAGGAACGGGCAATGGACTATCCAAGCCCGTATAGCATCGCTTCATTCTCAAAGAAAGAAGAAACCTCCGTATAGACCGGCATATAAGCCAAGCTCTTATGGAGTCGCTTCATTCGGGAACGAAGAAATAAGGACGGCCAAGTGTAGTCTCGAGAGTATACAGCTCAAACTCGTATACTCGCCTCGGTCAAGCAAGGACAAATCCCTCCCTCTCCATGAACCAGATCCATCCAAAGAAAGAAAGAAAGAAAGAAAGAAAGAAAGAAAGAAAGAAAGAAAGAAAAAAAAAGATCTAGGGAAAGGAAAAGGCCGCACCCGGAAACCTCATCACCTTCACCCTCCCCCCTCTCTCCAAAATCCTCTCCTCCAACAACTTCACCTGCGAAGTCTTGCCGCTCCGGTCCAGACCCTCTAGCACAATAAAAGCGCCCCGCGCGGGAGGGCCGCTCCCGGTACTGGTTCCGTCTGCGGGAAGGTTTGCCATGATGGAGGATGGATGGATGGATGTATGCTTTCGGCTTCGGTGGTGGCTAAGTGGCTAAGTGGCTTTGGCGTGGCCTCTGGTGAGTGCTTGGATAGTGGCGCTGGTCGTGGCTCAAGTGGGCTGGTTCCTGAGATTTGCGATTAAAAGGCTTCGTTGAGCGGGCGAGGGGGCGAGTGAGGACAACGCTTGTGGAGGATAGGTTGTTGTTGATGAGAAAGCTGGTGATGGAGTGAGTGAGTGAAGTACAGGTAGGTATGTACATATGTACCTAGGTACATAGTAAGGAACAGCTAGATATCGTTCGAGGTAGGTCGGAGAGTTTTCAAGTTGCTGATGGCGTGAATCGTGATGCCCATTGCTCTTTCATTTGGTCGCGATGTGGGGTGGCGTACATACGGAGTACATGAGGGAGGTCCCGACTCCCCACCCGCCCGTGTGAAGATGACAGTGGCTAGGTGCCTAAGGTACCTAGGTATCTTATGCACGCTCCGAACGGCGAAGACTCATTTTCAAGCACGGATTCCTGATCACGATATGAACAGGAATCCGTTACCTACGCGGGCTCTTGCAACTTTCCACCAAATCATGTCTTCATCCCATGCCTTGGATTCTGAGCCCACGATGGCTCATCTGATCGAGTCTGGTCGCCACTTTTACGCGAACAAGGAATAACAAGCATGCCTTGGTACTCTTCACCGAGGCAAGTTGTCGCGGCAGCGCCCGACAGTGCGTGAAAATGCTACCAGCCTGACATTTCCTGGCTCCTGAAAAACAGACCATGCGATGCTGTCCCTGCGCAAAAGGCGTCGAACGAGACAGATGCAGGTGTAGAGACTTTAAAAAGGTAGCTGTCCAAGGGGGCTCGATTTTTCGGGAAGCAATGCATACTTGTCATTGCGATGTTGGCAGGATGTTCAGCAAGTGCGACAACGGGTACCATATCCAGGCCCTGGAATCTCGAGCCGCAGCTTTTGAGGCTCTGGGTCAACTCGGCCAAGCTATGAAGGACGCCGAATGGATTCTGGAGCTGGCTCCTCGACTCCCAGAGGTAAGAAGTCCTGCCTAAGCCATTTGTGTGGCCTGCGCCTATTCCCTAACCAGATCCGAATCTAGGGATATCTTCGTGTGGGTAAAATCGCAGAGCTGAAGAAGCATGATGAGTATGCGTGGAAGATGTATACGGCAGGGATCGAGGCACTTAAGGAGAGTTCCGTAGACTCATCGCCCAAGTTGCACGTGAGAATCAGATGGCACGGTCTTTGGCCCAAATCGATCCTTGATATTTAATTAGTCGCGACTTAGCAACTTTACGATGCAAGGAAACCCCTCAATCGGCGCTTCTTCAGACAAGATCCGTTAAGCCTGCCCGCGGAGCTTGTCACGCACATCTTCTCGTACCTAGAATGGACTGAGATTCTATTTGTTGACCCCCCCACCCCCCCTTCTTTTAGAAACCAGCGCGGGCTCATTGACAGAAGGTTTGGCTGATACCGTACATGGCACAGTCCCTGTCTACGCGTTTGCCAGCAATGGATGCGCACGCTCACGAGCCGTCTGCATGGCCGATTGTGGAGAAACATGATACGTCCGGATATCGATTATTATGATATAAAGCCGGAGGGGTCATCATACCTCGATCTGCTGACAAAGATATCATCTTGGGCCGGAGATGGGGGATTCAGGAAGATCGTGATACCGTTCCAGATCGATCTCACTGGGGAAGAATTCACGCTACTACTCAAAACATCACCCAGCCTGGAGATTTTAGAGGTTGTCAGCCTTACGGGCCTTTCGTTCCCTTCAGAGGAGAAGATATGGAACCAACTGAGGCATGTCACCATCTATGAGTATCACAATTCGTTGGATACAACTACAATAGACCTTCCTGGGCAGTTCCCTTATCGATTCCTTCAAAACGCCGCCAGCTCTTTCGAGCATCTTACCTTCACGGGAATTGCGCAGCAGTGGTACAGAAGCGAGCCATTGATACCCCATCTTCCCAAATTGAAGTCTTTGCATATAGGGGGCTGGATGGATGACGCACCCCCGTTTCCTATGGTCAGTCTTCTCTAATTGAAGAGACTCATCGAGGAAATTTTCTCTTTTCTGCCTTGTTGCATCTACTCTCTTTCTTACCCTCCTCCTCTTTTCTCGTCACTACATGTAGAGAATTAGCAGGCGCGGGTGAGATCGAGGTTCTATTTCTAACTCATTAAGCGCTTATAGTTTCCTTTATCCATCGCCTTTCCCCGACTTGAACAACTCTGGATCGGCCCCGATTTACCAAATCTGGACCCGGGACCCGTGGCGCTTTGGCGAGACAAATGGGAGGGTGTATGGCCACACCTAAAGGTGCTCATTGTCGACGCATCTGAGGCTGGGGATATGGAAGCAGTACCGTATTTGGGACTAAAATATCTCATGTGTCTCAACCGTGGCAATTCACTACTACATTTACTGTTTATCGAAGTTTTCCCCGACTTGGGTGATGGAGTCCGCGACATTTTTGGTAATAAGGACGATATAGCCCCTTCTTCCGACGTGATCCGGTGTTCGAAATTTCAAAATCTGCGGTCCGTGAGGTCAGACGGCGGTCCGTGGATCTGGCCCGACAGAGCTCGAACATTGCTCTCCAACCCTATCGAGAATAGACAATTGACATCGTTTGACATTGTCTTCCCCAGGCCCAAGCTAGGCATCAATTCTCTGCCTGCTGGAGTCTGGAGACTCGCATGTTCGCTATTTGAAAGGCTACGACTGGTTCCGCGGGGCTCCCAGTATTCATACGCTAGGATGCTATGGCCTTGACTTCCGATACGTTCCGGGAAATCACAACGATCTGCCACTGCCGCAATTCTGGCCACGTTTCCCAACCTGCGGACCTTGAAAATTGATACATATCGTTATCCAGACGACGGGCACGAGTTTGCGAGTTTGATCCTTGCGATTATGAGTGTCATGCGTCTCAAGACCATTCACACGAGGTCCTTCCGATACGACAGCGAAGCCCAGAGAAAGGTGAGGAAGGCGGCACAGTTCAAGGGCGTGCAAATATTAACAGCAGAGTATTACGGGCCAGAGCAGTGGCCGATACCGCTCGGGTCATAAGGGGCTCAATCTTGAATCGAAACAGGGCGGCGGCTTTTGTCGCAGGCATCGTGGTCAGGGTTGCAGCAATTCGAGATGCCATGTCGGGCCGTCGGCGGAAAGGGTGGTCGATGACCGTCGATTTGGACAATACCCGCAGGCTGCAGCTCGTTGGAAATAAATTGTCGTGAGGCTGTACCAGTGTACAATACGTGTCGCCGCGTCCGATGGGGGGGAATTTATCAGCAAACTGAAGCGACCTAGCAAGTCGGCACGAGAATTCCAACCCGAGGCCCGAGTCATGCTTTTCAAGTATGTTTGTTGAACAATGCTTTCTCATGGCTCTGGAATGGACATCGTTCCGAAAAGTAAAGCAACAACACAAATTAGCAAACTTACCCAAGAGGAAGGAAGAATACACATGCAGTTAGCAAATCGGGTTAGCTTGGGGGGGACCCATGAACTTTTCTTCGGGACGAAAACGAACACCAGTGAGTACGACGAAGTGTGTTGCAAATGGTAGATTGTTAGATGCAGTACTAGAGTGTGTACAGCAAAGAAGACCGAGAGAACGGAGAAAAGACTTCCATTGTGTTAAACAAGCATACCATCTGTGGATGATGTATCTGTTCAGAACTTCAGCCAGGTACTCAGTATTTGGCGCTCGGCCTGCCAAACCACGAGATCAGCAAACGGATCGAGAGTCATGGCAGGAGCTAGCAGTTGGCGGTACTTTTGGGGGTGTCTGATACATCGTTGGTTTCCACATCGTTACTGCAGCTATCTTCGGCCAACTGATAGCCTATAGGTTTCATCTTTGTTATTCAATGACGTGAATTTAGGTAGTTCTGAGAGATGTAGCTGCTGTTGCTGTTGTGTGCTATAATCTGTCTGAAATTTGAATCTAAGTAATTGAATTAAGACTTTTAACTTTTAAGTTGTTTATTTTCTTTGAACACAACTCACCTTCTAAGTTCGACTAGGCAACGGAAAATTACTGATGGTATGAATTGACATCAATGACAGACAATATTCAGTCGTATGCACGAGAATTTTGTTGATGCAGGAAAGACTCAGACTTTGGCTTTTCCGAAGTTTGTATTTCTCAGAGTATTTGCAGCCTGACTCGTCGTGGACTCGTGATGCGTGTACGCCTTCATCCTTTCATGAATCATCCGCAGGATGGACTGTCACGCTCACCACTCTGAACTTTGGTTTTTCTTTTTCGAAGGTGGTTTCATGAACCGAGTTCTCATCAATGTTGAATGATCACCCCGGGTCCTATTTAGAGAGGGTCCTGTATCAGTAATGCCAATGGAACACCATGCACTAGTATTTTGAAGCGTGCTTACAAGATCACCACTCTCTTTATCTTTCCTACTTTCTAACATCGCCAGTGAGCTGAATCGCTGATTGAGATTCCAATTTCCTCCTCGAGGGGAATTGAGGCAACTGCAAACCTGGGATGGAAGTCACATACCTTTATTGCGCCGTTTGTCAAGTAGGTCGCCAAGTAATCTCCATAGTCCGAGTCGTCGTCTAGCTTGTCGATATCATATTCTTCTATAATCTGGATACCCCCGCCACATACACGCTCTTAGAAGTTAGACCAGGTTCCAACGAGAAAGTTTGCTATGATGAAAGAGGCCGTTGCGTAGTAGCCCATACTTTTTGGGGCAAAATTGATTCTTGAAAGAATTTAGATCGGGATGTATCATGTCGCCGGGTCGCCCGGTTTTACGAAGATCAGAGTCGATCAGAAGAACAGCAGTTCTCACATGATCACAACACGACTTCGCAAGGGGAAACAAGATAGGAGTCTAGGAATCAGGCCTGAGGTAAATTAAAGGAGATTGAAGTTCTGGAACGCGAAAAAACGATCGGGGAATCTAGGTATAGGGAGGCTTTACATAATGCACATAGACGGTCCGGTATCCAGGAAGGAAAGAGCAGCGAATAACAGACGGGATTTGCCAGGTGGCCTCGCTTAGTCCTTCGCGTCGACCACGGGACCCGGGTCAAAAGGAAGGAGCAACCAAGATTCAAGAATAGACCCCGTTTTCTTGAAGGCACATCGTCGCATTAAAGACGTTTGGCGCTTGTCATTAAGCAAAGCAGGTAGGAGGTAGAAAGTCTTCTTAATATTGTTTTGCGCTACAGTGCGTCTTTTATTCGGTTAGGGGACGAGTTGTTGTGCAGATGAAGTTGGGAGCTGTTATTAGTGTTGTTAGCTTAGGTAGTTAGCTGCGGCGGAAGTCGATCCGCTGTGGAAAGGTAGGTAGGTACAGTACAGGTATGTCGAGATATTGCTCGGCGATTGGGTGGGTTCCTTGGCGCAGAATGAAGTTATTGATGCCTTGAATCGCGATAACTGCATGTGCGGTATATGTACATGTTCGACGTCAGCATTCATGCGTGAAGTGGGGGTGAACCGTGAGATGAATGAGGCCAAAGAGCGGCAAAGCCGATCGAATATTCACATCTTCGCCCCCAGTCACAAGATCATCCGTAAACACCGTGATCCCATGCGCTGACTCTCGCAACTTTCTACCACATCATGTCTTTATCTCGTGCCTTGGATTCTGAGCCCACGATGTGGAATCTCGAGCTGCAACCTTTGAGGCTCTGGGTAATGCTATGAAGGACGCCGAATGGATTCTGGAACTGGCCCCTCGACTCCTAGATGTAAGCCATCCTTTTGTGAGCCTGTTGAAGCCTCGAAGCCTCGAAGGTCGCGCGCCTTTCGAGGTCTGCGCCTTTTCCCTAACCAGACCGGACTCTAGAGATATCTTTGTGTGGGAAAATTGCGCAGCTG
This sequence comes from Claviceps quebecensis, assembly GCA_004016085.1. Classification (NCBI taxonomy): domain Eukaryota; kingdom Fungi; phylum Ascomycota; class Sordariomycetes; order Hypocreales; family Clavicipitaceae; genus Claviceps; species Claviceps quebecensis. The sequence continues at coordinate 20,923 of QEQW01000289.1, forward strand.
AAGGAGCATGACGAGTATGCGTGGAAGATGTATACGGCAGCGATTGAGGGACATCAGAGGGTTCCTTAGACTTGTCGCCCAAGCTACAGGTAAGATGGCACGGTCTTTGGCTCAAGTTGTGTCTAATCAGTCGCGACAAAGAAACTTTACAATGCAAGGAAACCCCTCAACCGGCGCTTCTTCAGACAAGATCCGATAAGCCTGCCCGCTGAGCTTGTCACGCACATCTTCTCGTACCTAGAATGGACTGAAATTCTGTTTATCCATCCTCCGCATCCGTTCGCACTGGCTCATTGCCAAAATGGTCGGCTGATAGTGATACCGTACATGGTACAGTTTCTGCCTGCGCGTTTGCAAGCAATGGATGCGCGCGCTCACGAGCCCTCTGCATGGCCCACAGGTATGGAGGAACATCAACATTGAATTGCCTCACAAACAACACGGTAAGCGGTTGCCTGCGTCATACCTCGACCTTCTGAAAAGGATATTATTCTGGGCTGGAAATGGGGGATTTAGGAAGATGGTGAGGTGATAACGCTCGACCGCGATCTCACTCAGGCAGACTTTGCGCTGCTACTCAATGCATCACCCCGCCTGGAGCACTTGACGGTTTCCAGCCTATTTTACTTGTCGTTTCCTCCAAAGGGGAAGATATGGAACCAACTTACGCATGTCACCATCAATGGCTGTATGGAATTTTCAGACCCAACTACACTAGACCTTCCCGAGCAGTCCCCTTATGGATTCCTTCAAAGTGCCGCCAGCTCTTTGGAGCATCTCATCTTACCTACTTTGTCGTCTACTCTGATAGATTGGACAGGCGATCATGTAGATCCTAAGGGCGTCTAATAAACATTCTATTTTGCCATCCCCCCCAAGTGTCTCAACAAATAAACATATTTAGCACTTCATGCATGACTCTAGGATGAAATCGGCCCCTAAAAGAATGGCAGCAGCACAACGTAGGGAAAGTTGCCTAGAGGAAGGGGAGAAGACAAGGTGGAGTAACGTAACCCCGTTTTCTATGGTCAGTCTTCCTGAATCTAAGAGACTCAGTGAGATTAATTCTCCCCTGCCTTATTCTTATTCTTTTTCTTTCCCTCTCTCCCTTTCACCAGATGAAGATTTCTTAAAGATGCCGACGAGCTCCGATCGCTCGCAGGTGGGTGATGCCTGGCGCTCGCGGATCGTGTTACGTGTAGCCCTTTGTGGCTCTGGATTGCAACTTTACAGGAGTGCTATGAACAAGAGTCAGCTTGAGCTGTCGGCGAGAACATTCAGCAGTGTCAATTGATGGTCGCGCGAAAGAAAACACTTGCACATGCATCAGACCACTTCAGTAGTAAAATAAGACTCTCCAATTTTCCTATGTAGAATACAAAAAAAACAGCCTCTAATCAGGCAAGCACAATCGAATCGAGATAAATACAGTAGCATCGCGCAAGTGGCAAGCATGTATGTAGTTGTCAAGAGCGCCACCAACACCGCGCGAGGGTCACCGACCCATTATGTATGTTCCGACAGCGCCAATTAACTCCTCCAAAAAGCCAAAAAAGAACCATTCCTGTGTCCCATGTGTCCCAATCTCAGGGATGAAAAAGCAGAGACAGGTAAAAGATTCGCGCAGGAAAGTCAAGAGCAGGTCAAGATCAGAAACAGGTCAAGCTCAAAAGCAGGTAAAAGTCAACAGCAAGCCAAAGTCAACAGCAGAAAGAAAAGAAAAGCAAACTCCAAGACAAAGTAAAACCAGACACAAAGATTCCCTGCTTCATCTGCTCATACAACATATCAAATTCGTCCAAGTATGCCACACCGCACAAGGACAGACACTCAAACCAATAAAAATATACAGGCCGTTTATGATCCAGCCACAGCTAAGCCGGTGTCGTTCTCGACAACTGTCACTTACTCAATAGGGTGCTCTTGATCCGCATCGTACTCTCGACGGCGGTAGCACCAGCTTCAGATGTTGGCTATGCTGTGCAAGTATTAGTAACGGCCTCCATATCATATCAAGCTTGAACGCAAACTCACAGTCGTTAGCCACACAAGCCTCAGTCTTCGAAGACATCTCCTCGAAGAACATCCTCTCGGAAGCCAACAAGTCGGCCGCATTCATCTCCCCAAGGACGATGCGCTCCTTCTCAGCCTTGTCTCCACCGGCTCTACGAGAAGCACGGTCGGAGCGGCGAGGTGGAGACTGCGAGGCGTCGTCGAAGGGAGGAACATTCTCCTTGTCACGGCCCTCCGCCTTCTCGCGGCTCTCTCGTTGCTCAATCTCCTCATCAGAGGAGATGTCCAAAGTACATGTCCTGTGCTGGAGCATGTTGGTCATTTCCTCATCGGGTGTGTCCTCGTGGATGTCAAAGAACCAGCCTTCGACAGAATTGAGCCCGATGAGAGGCGACTGTGTGCTGCTGCTCTCTTTGGAGACAGCGTTGGAGCGAGGACGGGAGCCAAAGGTGCGGATGGTGCCATTGAGCGCGGTACCCAAGAAGTCGGAAGCGCGAGACTCATCACGAGTGCAGGGATCAGCCTCGGAGGATCGGGTGACGGCAGTAGGGAGACCGGACCGCTTGCTCAGGGTGGGTGAGCGGCCGGCTGGGGCAGGGAGAGGGGACGGCATGGTGATAGTCGTGCTAAGCCTGTTGCTGCGAGGCTTAAGCTTCAAGATGCGTCTAGGGGCAGTACCGAAGTGGAAGGGGTTGCGCGAGGCGCCAGCTTCGGTGGTGGGAGTGGCAGCGGCCGTTGTGGGAACGTATGCTGAGGGCTTCAGCATAAATGACGAAACGCCCTTTGAGCGCTTGGCGAACATGAACGGGTTGACATTTTCGGTGTCATCATAGTCCAGCAAGTCTGCCTTCCGCTTGGTGTTGGTCTGGAGGATGTCTGTTGGGCATCGTGTCAGCTATATATCACTTGCGATACATCAATGCCATGATGGCTACATGCCATGTCAAGTATGAAGCCATGTAGTCGGGTCATGGGATAGCAGGATTGACTTACTGTTCTGGCTGTTCTTCCAGCTCATCAAGCTCTGCAAACGAGCTCGGTCGAGAGGAGCAAGGGCTGGGCGAATAACGCAGACCATTTTGACTTCAGTTATAGGACTGAAGACGAAGTGTGAAAACTGTTGCTGCTGTGACCACGTAACAGCTACCTGACAGTTGGTAGGTGGTAGGTGGAGTGGACAAGTGACGACGTTTTAGAACGTAATCAAGAGTGGTGAAGAAGGGAAGATTCGCAGAAGGGTTGTTGGAGATTGGCAAAATTGAATTTTGTGGGTGTCTCTGAACAAGCAGGGTGTCTAGTATCCGTTGATTGAGGTTACTAAGAGTAGCGAAGTGGAAATGTGGATGAGAAAGCAAGACAACTAAAACTGATTCAAGCTGGGACACGAGGGCTCTTAAATACCAGTCGAGACTTGGGGTGGTACAGGCACAAGTGACAAAAGGCACAAACGGGGAGGACTTGTCTCGCCTGGCAGAGAACAGCGGGCGAGAAAGTCGAGACGCAACAGAAAGTGAGGCGATGCAAGAGAAGACGGAAGAGGAGACGGAAGCAACTGACATTTCGGAGCCCGTCGTGATTCACCGTTGCAGCACCTGAAGTATGGATGACGAAGGCCCGCGTTTGATGTTGGAGGGCCGCAGCTGGCAGATGGGTCTTTGTCGCCTACGATTGGACATGCAGTGTTGCCGCTTCTTCTGCCGTTTGTCTGCCGTGTGATGTGACGGGACGCGAGTTGTCAGCGACGGCGACGCAGAGCCAATGTGAGGGGATGTGAGGGATGTGAGGATGGCGAAGCGAAGCGAGGGAGGTTGATGCGAGGAACGCCACAGAGTGAATCTGGTCTGGTCTGCCTGAATTGGCCTGGTTTGGTCTTGGCCTGATCTGCAGGCACCCAGCTCCGGCTTCCAAGTTCCGTCCTCGCCGACTCGTCCTGAAGCTGGTCTGAATGCTGCTCCTGACGCCTGATAGGCGTACTGAGATGGCCCGAAGAATCACTTTTGCGCGATCAAGATCTATGTGGTTGAAATGGGCGCCGGGACATGGACAAAGCAAAGACGTCGTTTTCCCGCTGTCTGCTTCTTTGCCTCTTCGTAGGCAGCACGGAGCACCTGGAAGAGCTACATATGTACCTGGTATGTATGTACGTACCTACATTGGGCGAGAAGCGCGGTCCATGGCCAACGGCTTTCCCCAACGGCGCCGAAATGATTGGTGCAAAGATGCCCCGCCCCTGTCTCAGCCCCCCACCCCCTTTCCAGGCGCGCGCCCGCAAGAAGTCAAAATCCGAAAAGGTCCTGCCTTTTTGGGGGATTATATGTCACACTCGGGCGACTGGCCGACGCATGACTTTCGCGATATTTTCGCGTGCGTGTTTGTCGCGTCACAGCCACGGTCCACGAGCGATGAGCAGTTAAACAGAGCCGAAGTGCCAGCTGATTTCTCGGCACTTGATGTCGATAATCACTTGCGCAGAGCAGAGCACAGGACACAGAGCACGGGGCAGACTTGGACCACTGGTGTTTGCCTACATAGTACAGAGAGTACCTATTGTTCGATATTGTCGCCTATTCAGAGCATTCAAACAGCTCTGCTCTGAACAGCTGTACGCGGTCGTAGCAGCTTTACGCGCTCTGCGCCTCATTCACAGCCACGCATCAACGATTCACTGCATCAGTCATCACGGTCCAACCTCCGCGCAAGACAATGCATGAACATTACATACGACCCTTCTAATGCTTGTCATCTCGATTATGTATCAAGTCGAACACGTACTACTCCGTATGTACTCACGCCCCGTGTCTCACTCAACAGCAGCCTCCGACTCCCAATCGATTGGATGGCATGCGACCGCCATGGCATTGCTCGCAGTGGCGCGTTTCGCCATGTCTCCCACCAAATTTACAAGTTAGCCCACAGGCTACAGCAGTCAACTCCATCAGCGGCCTAATTATGTACATACCTGGTATCTTCCTTTGACTCGTTCATCTCGCTCACGGCCCACGGGGTCTTTATTAATTTGCCACATGCATACTCTGTACGTACCGTGCAACGTGTTGCGTGTACACGTTAGGTAGGTAGGACGTAGACGGTCGTACTCCGTAGGTATGTAGTACGAATATTTGAGACGTGCATGCAGAGTACAGTGCGTGCATATTCGCCCAACCAATATTGCCAGTGTTCATCATCAAAGAGAATCCTCCTCGAATGGCCATTCCATGAAGCGCCGTTTGCTTCCAACAAAACCTCAACGGACCCCCCTCGCCCCCTCGCCCCCCCCCATCCGGTCGTACGAATCGTCTCGTAATAGAACGCCCCTTCCATGCGCAATTTGTAGCCATTCACTCTTCCGTCAATAGACAACGCAAAGTGCCAGGGCCCAGGGCCCAGACTACGAACGAAAAGTGTCCCTCTTTGGCCAACTCTAAATGCCCGCATACATACCTATACCTGTACATTTAGGTAGGTAGGTGGGTACGCAAAGTCCGAATGCCCCAAGCCAAGCCTACGGAATGTTCTCCGGCATATTGCAGAATCAATTTAGTTCGCATAAAAAAATGGGCAATGCAGACGATGCAAGTCCCTTTCGCTCTGTTGTACATTTTTGCTTCGGAAACAGAATCGGACAAGAAGCGGGAAAAAGTGGCGTTCTTGTCCTAGGCCAACCAGCGATCGGCGGCCAGTTCTCCAGGCCCGATCACACCACAGAGAAACGACCAGCGTCGTCGTGCCGGTCTGCATCTCCAGACTCCAACCGTCCATGATAGGTAGGTATGATGCGGGCCTCACAATATGCGGCCTTTGTTACAGTACATACCCACTTTATGCTTCAGTTCTCGTAATGCCGTCTTCCAAGGAAGTGTGGCCCATACCGACATCTACCGATCCTATCATCTGGTCATCACTCACCGAAAAGGCCACCAGGCCCCGTTACCCAGGGCGCCTTTGACTGCTTCGCATTTATCTTTCCCAAAGACTCGTCAGTCCACTATGCTGCAGCTCAGCCTCGACTTCGCCAAGCATCAAGCGCCGGCCCGAGGTCCCTGTGCTATCTGTCAAGTCATCTTCCTGTCGTCCTACACAGCATGAAACGCGCTCACAAACCTGGCTGGCATGGTGAATCGATGCTTTCCCGACGGGGGAGCACGAGAGCTTTGCAACTTGCGAAACTATTTGATTGACCTCTTTTTTGTCAGAGACAAGTCGCAAATGTGCGCCGTATAGCGGAGTGTGATAAGCATATCATTTAAGCCTACTACCTATACCAAGGCTATCGAAGCTGCTCGCAAAACCTGTCTCGCACTCGTCAATATCGAATCCTCTCCAAAGCCACCAAAGCCACCAGAGCCATCAGTAACACATCTCACTCTCCCCTTGCTTTGTGCGATCCAGCCTAGTTGCCTGCGACCGTCGGTTTCTGCTTGACATGACTCTCTCTGGTTGTAGTGCCCTTTCTTGCGTCGTATGAGAGGCCATGGCCAGTGCCTGATCTACTCCGAGATGCTTTATTTCCATCGTCCGTAACTTGATGAGCAGGACGGGTTGTGTGACCATCGCTTGCTTTACGGGCTGCAACACCATGGGGCATCTTGTTGCCAGAACCCGAGCCGGCGAGCAACTCTCTGCTCAAGTTTTGATCATGGTCAAGCTTGGCAGAGTGCCTCGCCTTGTCCGCTGATAAGTCGTGCGGGACGGCTCTACTGGCCAAGGTTGCTACAGGATCTTGGCATACATGGTGACCCGAAACTTTCGTAGACTTCGCCAGCGAGAGAGTCGTAGCATCATCGTCCAGTTGGTGCGGTGATGACATCTTGCCCGTCACGGTAACTTCGTGGTCGTCCAGAGAATGCTTGCTCGGACCCTGCACAGCGGTTGTGCCCAGGCTAGACGTTTCTTTGCTAATTGGTTTGACCTTGGCAGGCTCTGGACTCAAGTAGCTCATCGAATCTTGACGTTGATATTCGCTGCCAGTCGATTGGACTCGACGGTGGCTTTCTATCAGCCTCTTGGGCTTCGATTCGCGCAACAAAATCTCTTGCTCACTCCTCACTAGAGATAAGCATGGACAAGCCATACTGAAGCAAACATCTGAAGCCCCGTTACCCTCAATACCGTACAGCGATCGAATTTGCGTCTGAACGCCGCCCACCCAGCAGCCAAAACCTAGAAACTTGTGAGAAGGCATAGACCCGAGCTTGCAGTCTGATATGGTATAGACGTACATGGGAGAAAAAGCAAACATAAAGCGCAGTCGCGGTTGAAAAGGCCTGGTTCAGGTATATTCTCGGCATCTTCGCCATCCTCGATTGCCACCAGACGGTGTACGGTCCGAGCGAAGATGCCAAACGGCCAAAAGGTTACTGCTAAACACGACTTGACGTCATAATCATAGGCGTTGGTGTCTGGCCACAGCCAAGTTTTCGGCCCGCCTACTCTTGTCGGCTTTTCCATCACAGGATGTAATGGCATCGAGTTGGTTATTTGCTGGAGGGTTGCTTTGTCGACTGAAGCTGGGGTTCCGCGTCAGACTGTTCACCAAGTACCGTCTATGCGTCCCTTCGAGGTGTTTTACGTAAAACCACCGCTGAGACAAGTAGGCGGGGGAGGATAACAGCTGAAGTAAATGTACTTGATGAAGCCGGCCAATATGCAAGAGCGGCGCCGGAAATACGATGCGAGGGATTGATGGATACTAAAGTGTAGACAGACAGACGCGAGTCCCAGAACAAAGAATTGAAGAAATTGGATGGCATGATTGCAGTCTAATGAGCTTTAAGAGAAGATAGGAAGTCGCGAAGCAGCTTTGCAGGCAGGACCAGGTGGCCTGGGGACAGCGCTCCACCTGCCATAACATGAGGCATGAGTGTTTTCAATGAGAGCCGGCCGTGTCGCCTCATTGCAACTCTCATTCATGTGCCATCGTGAATGAACTGGCGAGAGGTCTAAGGTGACCCACGGGACTTATGCGCCGCATACTTTCCAAATGGCCGGCGAACAGCTATTCATCCACCCGCCTTCCAATTCGCCTTAAGCATGAGGCAAGAGTCACACATGAATGAAACCCGTGTCGTCGGACTGTAATCCTCGATTCCTCATCTTCCGTGTCGTCGATGGACTCGCAATACCCATCGTGGCCCAAGAGATTTCTGATTTCGCAAAGTTTCTTGACACGCAAAATTTGATGCACTGCTCGCGGATGGTGCTCGCGGATGGGTTGGTTGTTCATGATTTTATAAAAAGGACGGAGATATAGCTAATTCACCGGCGAGCATTGTCAGGAGTGCTCGAGTCAAGAGAACAAGAAGACTCCGTTTCCGGCATTGATCCTCGAGGGTGTCGAACTCGCGTGACACGAAGTTCCTCACATTCTCAGGTGCGCCGTCACCGATTTGGCCGCGGTGTCTTCGAGCTCCTTCTAGTGTCGTTCAAGTTGTTGCTTAAGGGGTTGTTTTGTTTTTCAGTGGTGCGGTGCGATGATCGTTGTCGTCGTCGTCACTGGTCAATCAGCAAGTCATCTCTGTCATCAAGGTAGGGTTCGTTCTGGTTTTCTTGTCCCCATTTCGGCGTCGTGCATCTATTTTCTTAATACATGCCGTAGGGGATGCGGATCGAGGTTTGGCTTCCTGATTCATTGCCGACAGTATTTCGTTGACAGCCAGAGGGGAGAGGGTCGCGCATTCTGGGCGGGATCCTTGGCAGGGAACGTGAACTGGCTTCTTCCACATCTCAAGCGTACAGTCTCATAGTCCTCATGGTAGGTACGCAGATGCACCTCAAATTTCTTGCCCCGTTTCGTGTGGAAAACTGTAGAGGCAGGCAAGCTTAGCCGGCATCAACGTCAATGATTGATGCTGCATTGTTATGGTCGAAGCCATCGCGGGAGTCTTCTCAGTCTTTTGTGATAAGCCAGCAAATCGCAATAAGTCGGCAATCATGTCCTTCTTAAGCTACACTCGGTCACGAGCAACTGCAGCTTGATTTGTGCAATGACTGGGTGTTCCGGCGGGGAAAAAGGGAGGGGGTGTGCCGTTCGATCGGCCGCTGTTTGAGTGAAGTCAGGAAAAGGGAAGTAAGAGATGATGGCAGGGGTAGAGAAGAGTGTCTTGACTATGTATGTGAAAAGAGAGATGTACAAGTGAGTTGGCAGGCCGCAGGCTAGTCAGAGGATGAACGTATCTGGGTGAAAACTGTCTCTTCCGCCATGATGAGCGATGATTTTTGGTCACTCGATAGTTAATCGCAGTCAGAAACATGTTTGGAAAATGGACAAACTACCATTCCTATCGTATGGAAAAGGTTCAACAATGCCTGCGGAATGTCGTCGCTGAAAACTTCAGGGAGCCAAAGGTTGAATGCCTCGCCATCCTCGTCAGGTCGCTCCAGTCTCCAGAGGCTGCACGTAGTCTATAAGCACTTCGTGGAATCCAACAATGTGTCCACGCTCCCGCCACCTGGCTTATGCGCATCCGACGAACACATCTAATTATTTGATAATCTGCGTGAAGTGTGTTTGGTGCTCTTTTGCCTCTCAATCAGCTTTCGGCGGACACTCAATGCAGTATCTGGACCCTATGTCGCGATCTTCACCAGCAATTGTTTGCGTGAGGGTCTTTCGATTTCACATGTCTGATGAAGGTTCGTGGTGCTTTCTCTCGTTCTTTGTATGCTCTCAGTTGTATGTAAATGAAGATTGTTGAAGCGCCCTTCGTAAACTCGCAGCGTTGGCGCGTCGGTCAGTGAATACGCGTTCAAGAAGTCCGAAAGCAGGGGATCACAGACTATCGGCACATCTTAGGTGTTCTTAGCCTAGTTGCGTAAAGAACCCGAAGCACCCAAAATGTCTTTTGTTTTCTGACTTGCTGAACGCGCTTTCTGACTGACCTACGCGCATACGATGTCGGTATACGAAGAGCCTCTCATGGCCTTTCAGTCCATCATTCATCAAGGTTGGCTCTCTGCCGCAATTGATTGCTGCCTCCGGACCTGTCTCTTGGAGGCCCGCAAGGCTCTGAAAGATCTGTCCGTGGACGTTCCATTAAAGAGACTGCAGTGAATGCCGAAGACCTTCTGACGGTCCGCCGGAGACGATCAGACGGTATATAGACCTATCCGGATCGTGGGAATGTTTCCTCGCGGTTCCAGTTGCTGAGGACTCGATGAACTGGCGGTATTCTCCATCGCGGGCGGCCAGGATTCGAAAAGGTCATGACTCTTTGTGAGTCTTCAGACGCCTATTCTTCGAGGAGTGATTCGGGGAGTGCGCGCCAGTATCGCGCATGAATGTGACTTGGCGCTTTTGAGCATCGTAAACGAACAGAGCTTTCAACACCCTCTAACGTATCGTGCGCCGATGGATTATCACTCTGTTGTACGGAGTAGTCTTGGAATGAGCCGTCTGCCGGGCTTACGCGAGCGCCTCTTCAAACGAGCCAAATGTTCGCAATGGTTCAAAGGCAGACTCCGGGACACTGTCCATGGTAAGGGCTTTGTAGATATGTAGCATTTAGCTTACTGTGGACGCGAAACGTTCCGTAGATGGACAAAACGTCGTTATGTACGGAGTACCTGGTATGTACAATGAGCAAAGCTTCGTGTGGCCAAAAGTCCAGAATCGGGTGGGGTGATCAGGTTTTGGTTTTGCCGACTTGCAAGTTGCAACTCGCCGGGGTTTCATACCTACCTACTATACGGCGTACAACCTACATACATACCTAGGTACCGCGAGCAACACGGCACGAAACGCAAACGAAGAGGTCGCATAGCATTTGCATGAGATGTTCTCATCCACTTGCCTCATAAATGTGCCATGCCGTTGGGTGATACAATGCCTAGGTAGTCTGTCTTTATTAGATCACAACTTATTTACTTACAAGGGTCTGAACGGAGGTACATACCTACCATTTCGCCTTATGCAGTTACCTCTCAAACAATACTTACTATGTACTCCGTGTGTAGTTACGTAGCATACCAGTTGGTAGTAGGTCTAGAATTTTGAGGCAGCAGCAGAACTTTAGGTACATGAAGCTACACATGTATGTATGTATGTATGTACCTACAGAAGTCGCTACCGGTGGTCTATTTTATGTAGCACTGTCCGGTTTCGGCGACGACATCGATTCATGTATTTGTGTACATTATGGCGGTGGGACAGCCATTCGCGGCCCGGAACTACCCGGCTTGCTGGATTTAAATGCATGGCACATGCATGATGCGGCTGCTCGCCCCTTCAGGGTCTTTTACCGCCCCGTCGAGCTGTCGTTTGCGCAAAATGGAAAAAGTATTTATAGGACGTAGCCACCCCGTCCTACCCTCAGGGAACTTCTTCCTCTCACATCTCCAATCCTGATCGCAGAACCCCTTGGAACCTCAAGCTCGCCCACCCGCCACCCAGAGCTCTTCGGTCTCCCCAACGGA